>JAMAHF010000049.1:0-289861 GCA_023627405.1 Penicillium sp. S1316 | reverse complement strand
CTTTCCTCTAACTAGGCTTAGCCTTCCGGGCTCATAACTGTCGAACTTTACCGCTCAGCTAAAAAAGGTGTCAAGACTCTATTTCTAGCCAATACAGTGTATTTCACTTCTGACAGGTTGCATCGGCTCGCCATCGACAAGTCATCCACTCCCAGCCTACAATGCAAACTTTTATTCCACCCCCACTACTCCCGACTGACTTGTTTGGGAAATTCCGCGAGAAGTACTACCTCGGCTACATCTATCGTAAGATCATAGTTTCAGCTATGATCTTTACGCCACAGATCAATGCCTGGAGATCGTTCGGAGCCGTCCGCGAGCTGCCAGGGCACGTTTCGGCCGGGTGGCTGTGGCTTTGCCAGGACCCCAGAGGCGGGCAATCGCCGATCCCGAGTGGTGAACCGGACTCGGAAATCGATGATTGATCGATCTATGGTTGGAGGAGCCACTCAAACAGCTACCCCATCCATCGGACCTCGGGAGCTTAAAACGCGATACGGCCTAGACCGTAAAGCACGACTGTCTCTTCTAAGCGAACCTGCGTGATTTGGAACCATGGCTCGGCTTTGAAACACTTTTCTGAGAGTATTTATGGGCATGAGTTGTGCCGTCAATGTGGCATTTGAGTCTTCAGAATCTAGAAGGAAGAGGACGAGTCTAAAACAGGATTGTTCATTTTTGAGATGCGATAACGCCTGGAAACGGTCCATTTGGATCTGACACTGTATTTTCCCCGTGCGATTTTCCTTCTGCAGATGGCGTCGGACTTCATGAGGTGGGCCTTCCTTGACCTGAATTATGGCTACTACAGCGGGGTGCTAACACGGCTGTTTACCGTTCTAGCCGACTAGATGACAGGCTCGACGACTGGAATTCGGACCATGACAAGGACGACCGCATCCACATCAAGGCTCCTGCTTTCACAAAGGCCGGCGCTTACACGCAACGACGGAGAGACGCCAATGCGACCGATCCAATATTGACGGCCCTCACACAACTCGGAGCTTTCAGAATTGGCTGTCATCGCGCATTTACCGCAATTTTCGCAGGAGACACATCGCATATTATTGCAGAGGCGACCACCTTGTCATCTACAGCCGATAATAAATGTCAGGAGCCTGATAACTTCATTGATGCGGCCACATTGGGCCTGGAAAGACAAAAAGGCGAACATTCCGATGCCTCTACCTACGTTAGTCACCGTGTCATCCGGGACACAAGACTAGAAAATGCTCTTCTGCGGAAACATCCTCTATTAGCGCGATCGCAGGCTCGCTTCTACGTAGAGATTCCGCTACATGATTGCTCTGGGAACTTGATCGGTACATACGGAGTGCTGGACCGCAATCCTCGTGGTTGTTTTGAAAGTCATGATCTGGCGGCTCTCTATAGTGTTGCTGAGTCTGTTGCAGTACATCTAGAGAATAATTCAGCGCGGCGGAGAGACGCTCGATCAAGATGGCAACTCGAGGCGCTACTTGAAATGGCTGGAGCAAATGATGGGGTTCAAGCAACGAGTTGGGGGTCTCGGAAGAGTGCTAGCACATCAGGCTGTGTCTCTCCGCGTTCGTCGGTTCCGAGTCTTGACACCCTGAGCCTATCGGGAACTGTAGGACAGCCACCTGTCTTCAGACCGAAAACCACTCCTGACAGCACCTGCTTGCACGGCTCTTCCTCCGAAGGTCGATACTCGTCGGAAACCCATCGACGACATTCCAGGAAATCCTCTGGCGAATTGAAGAATATGGTCACCGTTCCGGAAGTCCATTCAGTTCAGCCACATATCGCGTCAGTCTACGCAAGGGCAAGCTCCTTCCTTCAAGCTGGCATGGAAGCTGACGCTGTTTTATTTATGCCTTCCCCTCGTGTCAACTCGAGGATCAACTCCAGAAGGTGCGTATGCGACTGAGAATATTTAGAGATTCCGCAACTGACATGTATGTAGATCATCCTGCGCAACCTTTAGTGACCTTGAAGGAAATGTTGGATCGACGGACTCAAATCGCCGCACGTCGTCGGGTATGTGCGATTCAATGGGCTCCGCCTTTTCCGAACGGTACGCGACAAATGGCTATGTGAAGCCATCTGTTACACTAGATGAAGATCTACTACATAACTTGTTCCTCGGGTTTCCACAGGGGCAGGTATTCTCCTCGATCCGAGAAACCAGCACAGCCGAATCAACCCATCACGCAGTGACAAATGGGCTCTTCCACGCATTTCCAGATGCATCGTCGCTCATATTTCTGCCGCTATGGAACTGTGATAAGACCAAATGGCTAGCGGCGTCGATAGTCTGGAGCTGTGATCCCCGCCGTGTTTTCGAAGACGGCGACCTATATTACCTCAAAGTATCCGGCGACATAGTGGCGTCGGAGATTGCTCAAGCCGATCGCAGCGCACTCGATAAGTCCAAATCAGATCTACTCTCATCCATGAGCCACGAGCTACGATCGCCTCTCCATGGAATGCTCGCCAATTCCGAGTTGCTGCAGTCTACCGACCTTGATCCTGCCCAGAGAGATATGGTCAGGATGGTCGAAACATGTGGAGAGACGCTTCTAGATACGATGAACTGCTTGTAAGCCCTGACTTTACATTATTATTGGAGTGGATCCTCCACTAACCCGATTGCAGGCTCGACTACGCAAAGATTAATAATTTGACACAAGCGCACAAAGGCTCCATCAGTACAGCTGCCCACCTCAACACCTTGACCACAGAATTCAATCTCGGCTCGCTGGTAGAGGATGTGGCTAACTCTGTATACGCCGGTCACCAACGTCTCAACAAGGCATCAAAGACCTCCGGCTGCCCCTCACCAGAGGAAGATGATGAAATGCAAACACACGAACTGTCCGTCGTCGTCCGCGTTGAGGATAATACAGAATTGAACATTCGCTCCATCTCTGGTGCATGGAGGCGAATCATCATGAACGTGCTCGGCAACGCTCTTAAGTTCACTCGCTCTGGACTAATTGAGGTTACCGTGAATCAGGAAGAGCGAAGGCGGCATGCTCGTACGTCGAATTTCGCTCATCTAAAAATTACGGACACAGGTTGCGGGATTTCCCAAGAGTATCTCAACCGCAAGTTATTCACTCCATTCTCCCAGGAGTGTGTGCTCACCGAGGGCGTTGGATTGGGCTTGAGCATTACGCAACAGCTTGTAGAATACCTAGGCGGCCACATCCAGGTGAAGAGTGAATCAGGATCTGGGACGCAAGTCGACGTCTACATTCCAGTTGATGTTGTCGAAGGGAGCTCGCTGGCCCAGGACGGTGGTCGGAAATCCTTTTCAGACACGAAGCTCCAGCACAATGTCTGTTTGATCGGCTTGGATCCCCATATCAACGCCAGCGAGGGTAGCCAATTCCCTAGCGCAAAGCGCAAACTTGCTATTCGAAGCGCGATCAGTGGTGCTGTTTCACGGCAACCGGGATGGAATCTGTCATTCGCCGATTCACTTGACAGGATATCCGGCGAAGTTGCGGTGATTGAGGAATCGGTGTGGATATCTGCCGCGACAGTCGAGGCTTTCAGGTCTAAGTTTCGCTCCATAGTTGTTCTTGGTGGTTATGGAGTCTCTGCTCCTCAAACTGTCCCTATAAACGGGGTGGAAGTCATTTATATTTCTCAGCCGTATGTTCATTTCCAACCCTGCTCAATGCGTACTGACGATGTTCAGGTTTGGGCCACAAAAACTAATACAGGCACTCCAAGGCCTTGCCGAATCGCAACCTATCCCGATTCCTAACCCGTCTATAAGTACTATATCCGGCGAACCATCCCGCTACAACTCGTTCTCCAAGGCCTTTGATAAACTCAAAGGATTAGACTCACCACCCGCGGTAAGACAAAGCGTGTCCGAGTATTTACCTTTATCGCCTGAGTGGCAGTCAGGAGAGTCTCTTCACGTTTTGATTGTCGATGATAACGACGTTAACCTGAAGGTATGCAGATGAGCTTCATGGTCAGTAATTAATACTAACGAGTCGCTCAGGTTCTGTCTACCTTTCTACGGAAGATCGGCTGTACGTTCGAAACTGCATCCGACGGTCTATCGGCTTTGCAAATCTATAAACAGGCCACTCGGAGATTTGATTATGTTTTAATGGGTACGCGCATTACAACCGCCTTTCCCTGACGTTGACTAAACAACTGACGTTCCTAGATATCTCTATGCCGGTAATGGACGGAATTACTGCATCGAGTAAAATCCGAGAATTCGAAGAGGAGAACGGGCTCGAGCGTTCTGCCATCATGGCAGTGACCGGCGTAGCCTCCAGTGAAAAACAAGAGCAGGCCTTTGAAGCTGGTATAGATGACTACTTGGTGAAACCTCTCTCACTTCGCGATTTGAAGCGCATACTAAGTATACCTTGATCGTTCTGAGGTGCCCAATTCATTCGCTCTACATACACCCTTGTTCCCGAGTAGATTTTAGAGATTAGCCTATGGCAAAACTGCTATACCCGACGAACTTATCTGATCGCTGAGTCTGGACCACGGAGCCATTCCGTAGCGCTGAAAAAAAACCCCCTGTCATGACAAATGAAACAGGGCTCCGAGTATCCGACGGAGTTAATCATCGATAAGGCTGCTGAAGAAGCTTCGGCCAGGGGTCTGTTTGGCCAATAATCGGCTATAATGTGCCGTTCAATGGGTCTGAGGAACCAGATTTCCGGCTCGGATGCGGATATACGGATCTACGGCTTTACGGACATGCGCGTCTACAGTGCGTACTTTTTGGATGATTAAGAGAGAATTTGGACATTCAATATAAAGCGAGGTCGTCAGTAAGGTTTATCTGTCAGTTCTTTGTCAGATTACACTTCAGGTACAGTCTTGGCATTGCTCAGCCCTAGGATTGACTCGTGATGGATACGCCATCATCATCCTCAACTATTGACCTGGAGCAAGGCCGCTCCGGGGTGTCAAAAAAACTCTCGCTTACATGGCGGGACATTAGTGTACGTGTCACAGCACCCGATGCTGCCCTGGGAGACACACTATTGTCCGTCGCGGACCCGAGGCAGGTTCTGGGCTGGTTTAGACGCGGCGAGAAGCCGAAAAGGGTAGGTGTCGACAAACACATTTCTCGCGGCGAGACTAATTAGACTCCAGGCTATTCTCAAAGACTTGACCGGCCAGGTACGGCCAGGCGAGATGGTATGTTCAAAACCCTGTCAATAATCGCCTCGCCAAGCTAACGTAACCAGCTGCTTGTCCTTGGCCGCCCCGGCTCCGGCTGCACATCATTCCTCCGCGTGCTTTCCAACGACCGCGCAGCATTCGACGAAGTCCACGGCGAGACACGGTATGGAAGCATGGACCATAATGCCGCTAAGCGATACCGCCAACAGATCATGTTCAATACGGAGGACGATATCCATTTCCCTACGCTGACGGTCAACCGAACGATGAAGTTTGCGCTCCGAAACAAGGTGCCACAGTCACGACCAAAAGGTATCACCGAGAAGCAGCATGTACAACAGCAGAAGGATACAATTCTAGATTCGCTAGGTATCCCGCATACGACGAAGACCTTAGTTGGGAATGAGTTTGTCCGTGGCGTTTCGGGTGGAGAGAGGAAGCGTGTGTCGCTGGCGGAGCTTATGGCTGGACAGGTAGGAAAAATAGTGCTCTTTGGATGTATTTCTCCGGTACTAAGTTATGATACAGAGTCCTGTACAATTCTGGGATAATCCGACACGTGGCCTGGACTCGAAGACGGCGGTCGAGTTTGCGAGATTACTCCGCCGAGAAGCTGACGAGAACGACAAGACCATGGTCGCTACCATGTACCAGGCGGGAAACGCCATCTTTGATGAATTTGACAAGATCCTTGTCCTCGCCGACGGGTTGGTGACTTATTACGGACCGCGTAGCCAAGCTCGCGCTTACTTCGAACAACTCGGTTTTGTATGTCCCAAGGGAGCCAACGTTGCCGATTTCCTGACTTCTGTTACGGTCCTGACGGAGCGTATCGTTGCTCCAGGAATGGATGGAACGGTCCCCAGCACTCCAGAGGACTTTGCTGCTCGTTACCGCGAGAGCTCGATCTACCGTGAGGCAATGGAATCCATTGTTCCTCCGGAGAAGCTAGTTTTTGAGGACGAGAACTTAGCTCTTGTCGTGACTCAGGAGAAGAGGAAGCACCATATTCCTCGACCGCAGAGTGTGTATACAACCGGACTATGGGATCAGATTGTTGCTTGCACCATCCGGTACGTTATCGTCACATCCTCATTTATCTAAGCTAACAATAGTAGACAATTCCAAATCATGGCAGGCGACAGGCTCTCCCTCATCATCAAGCTTGTTTCTTCGATCCTGCAGGCTTTAGTTTGCGGTAGTTTGTTCTATAACCTCAAGCTCGACAGCTCGTCCATCTTCCTCCGCCCCGGTGTCTTGTTCTTTCCTGTCCTCTATTACCTCCTCGAGGGGATGAGTGAAACTACAGCCTCGTTCATGGGTCGCCCAATCCTCTCTCGTCAGAAACGATTTGGCTTTTACCGGCCGACAGCGTTCTGTATCGCCAACGCCATTACCGATATCCCGATCGTAGTACTTCAGATATCGGTCTTCTCTCTCATTCTCTACTTCATGTCAGCCTTGCAGATGGATGCAGGAAAATTCTTTACGTTCTGGCTCATCGTCATTATCAGTACGCTCTGTTCCATGCAAATGTTCCGAGCTATTGGAGCACTCTGCAAAAGGTTCGGGCTCGCTAGTCAATTGACTGGATTAGTGTCGACCATCGGCTTTGTTTACGGAGGTAAATATCACAAACATTTTTGTCAATCCTTACGCTCACAAAATCTAGGATATCTCATCCCCTTCCAGAAGATGCACCCATGGTTCCGCTGGATCTTCTACCTCAACCCGGCCTCCTACGCCTACGAAGCCTTGATGGCAAACGAGTTCCAAGGTCTGGAGCTAGAGTGTGTCGCACCAGACTACATCCCCTACGGCAACGGATACTCCGACAGTGTATCGCCATACAGAGGCTGCAGCGTCGCAGGCAGCAATTCCGATGGCATTATTTCCGGAGAGGTGTACATGAGAGAGCAATACAGCTACTCCGCTGGTCACATCTGGCGCAGTTTTGGCGTCCTAGTCGGTTTTTGGACATTCTTTATATTCCTTACGGCTGTTGGATTTGAGTTGCGCAATAGCCAATCCGGCTCATCTGTACTGCTGTACAAGCGCGGTAGTAAGGGACCGAAAGCTGAAAAGGAACGGCCTGATGCCTCTGCCACCGAGGCCGCGCTGGCTCAGTCTGGTAAGCAGTCGACCTTCACCTGGAACCATCTCGACTACCATGTACCGTTCCACGGGCAGAAAAAGCAACTTCTCGATCAGGTCTTTGGCTATGTGAAACCGGGCAACCTTGTCGCACTTATGGGTTGCTCGGGGGCTGGAAAGACGACACTGTTGGATGTTCTGGCGCAACGCAAGGACAGTGGAGAAGTTATCGGCTCAATCCTTATCGACGGCAGACCGCAGGGCATCAGCTTCCAGCGATTGACTGGCTATTGCGAGCAAATGGACGTCCATGAGGGAACAGCTACCGTCAAAGAAGCGCTCGTCTTCTCTGCTCTTCTTCGCCAGCCCGCCAGTGTACCGGAAGATGAGAAGATTGCTTATGTTGATCACATTATTGATCTGCTTGAGCTGTATGATATTCGCGACGCTCTCATTGGAGGTTGGTATTTTTCATTTTCATGTACTACAGTTTACTGACTTGTCTAGTTCCTGGAGCCGGTCTTAGCATCGAGCAGCGCAAGCGGGTGACGTTAGGCGTTGAGCTTGTCGCGAAACCAACTCTTCTTTTCTTGGACGAGCCGACTTCTGGTCTTGATGGACAATCTGCGTACAATATCATTCGTTTCCTAAGAAAGCTGGTTGATGGTGGCCAGGCTGTTCTTGTATGTCTAAAGATTGCATTCCGCTCCTTGAGTAATGCCCCAACTAACGGCCTTAGTGCACCATCCATCAACCATCTGCAGTCCTTTTCGAAGCGTTTGACTCCTTACTTCTACTAGCAAGGGGCGGAAAAATGGCTTACTTTGGCGAGAGTAAGTAAACCATTACCAATTAACCCGGTCCATAATTCTAACAGGAACAGCCGGCCAAGACTCCGAGAAAGTGCTGGGCTACTTCGCAAAGAACGGCGCTCCCTGCCCGCTGGACACAAATCCTGCTGAGCACATAGTCGAGGTGATCCAAGGTAACGGTGACAAGAAGATCGACTGGGTCGATGTCTGGAATCGGTCCGAAGAGCGCGAGCGAGCCATTGCTGAATTAGAGGAGCTCAACCGTATCTGTCAAGCTAACCCCGGTGAAGAGGACACAGCCAGCTTTGCCACTTCTCGCTGGTACCAGTTCAAACATGTCTTGAATAGGCTCATGGTTCAGCTTTGGCGCCACCCGGATTATATGTGGAACAAGATCATTCTACATATCTTTGCCGCTCTATTCAGTGGATTTACCTTTTGGAAGATGGGAAACGGCTCGTTTGATCTGCAGCTGCGGGTTTTTGCCATCTGTGCGCCTTCACTATCCCAATTGCAACTTTTTTTTGAGTCAAGCTAATCTGGATAGTTAACTTCATTTTTGTCGCTCCCGGGTGTATTAATCAGAGTCAGCCGTTTTTCCTGCACAACCGGGACATCTTTGAGACGCGTGAGAAGAAGGTAGAATGGCATTTCACATGCGGTGTTTTTGAAGAAGGCTAACAGACATAGTCAAAAACCTACCATTGGCTCGCATTTATTGCAGCCCAGACCGTTTCGGAGATCCCATACCTGATCATCTGTGCAACTCTCTACTTCGCCTGCTGGTACTTCGTAGCCGGCCTCCCCGTTGAAGCCAGTATTTCTGGGCACATGTACCTGCAAATGATCTGTGAGTCCTGAACAACCTGCACACATGCTCAGAGCTGACATACTCTGTGTGCAGTCTACGAATTCCTCTACACCTCCATCGGCCAAGCAATAGCCGCCTACGCGCCGAACGAATACTTCGCCGCAATTTCCAACCCCATCGTCATCGGCGCTGGAATGATCGCCTTCTGCGGCGTCGTCGTTCCCTACGCCAGCATGCAGCCCTTCTGGCGATACTGGCTGTACTATCTGGATCCGTTTACCTACCTCGTCGGCGGGCTGTTGACGAACATTCTCTGGGACGTGAAAGTGGAATGCAGCCCCTCCGAATACACCACATTTAGTGCGCCCGATGGACAAACTTGCGGCGAGTACATGGCCGATTTCCTGTCCGCGCAGCCGGGGTATCTCCTTGATGCGAGCTCGACAGGGACGTGCTCGTTCTGCCAATACTCGACTGGGGCAGATTACGCGAAGACGTTCAACCTGCAGGAGAAGTATTACGGGTGGAGAGATGTGAGTTTCCCTCTTTGATCTGGCGCTCTAGTGTTGTAGAAGCTAATGGCTCCTTTCTAGACCGGTATTACGGCGCTGTTCTGTATCACGTCGTACATGCTTGTGTTTGTGATGATGAAGCTGAGGAGCAAGAAGACCAAGGAGGCCCGATCGGAGTGACGGCCTCCAGTCATCAATCTCACTCCGTATTCTTTGCTATCTGTCTCTAGATCTTTCTTCCTTCTTTCTCCATGTTTCTTGCACATAGACTGCTAACCTAGATACACGGCTTTTCCCCTAGACTTAGACATACATACATAGATCGCTCTTGGGTGCTTTGCATATAGTTAATACACTGTTTTTGTTTCTATCGTTTTGCCTGAGAACCATCGGGTTGCTTGTATATTGTTCATATACGTCAAGGAAGACTAGGTAAGATTCAAGCTTATACTTTCCACCACAAGTCAATACCAGAAAAGTATACATAGTGCTTCAATTATTTCATATTATTGAATGAGGGACGATAATATTTATGTAAGCTAAACCTGAAGACGAAAGCTTGAGAGTCGAGGGAGGAGGATGTGGTTCACCAATTGGGTCAAAAATATATATAGAACACCCTAAACACTCTGTGTAGGTACTCGACCGCACTACACCCACAGTTGGGTCGATGCGAGGAAAACTGCCGAAACTGCCTTGACTGACAGAATACTAATACAACCTCAATTAAAACCCCTTTTCTTCGTGGTTTGCCAAGGTACTCTGTACTAGTCGCTGCTCGGCTTTTCGGCAGGTACAACGGGGCAGGAACAAGGTTAGTCCGAGTGCCCACATGGCGGTGGTTGGAGACGCGAGCAGGACGCGAGTTTCGGTTGTTGTCACCCCAGAGCCGACATGAAGATCGCGACGCCTGCGGATCCCCTGACCATGGCCCCGGTCAAGTTCACCAAACCCCCCGATCTCTCCGGTCGCACTCCCATCTATCGTCTCAGCAAGACAGCCCCGACACCTCCGCCGCCTCCACAACCGACTCCCTCGCAAGTCAACCACACCGCGCCGCCGTACCACACGCCCTACCATCCTTCTCCCTACGGCTCTCCCTACCACGCCTCGCAACATCCTCCTCATTCGACGCCGCAAGAAAACAAAGAGAATGTACCAGTACACACTCCAAATCTCACACCAGGCCCAGAAGCGCGGGGCTCGCCGCTGACGAAACGCCGAGGACGGAAACTGCAAGAGAGCGAGGTCCTGATCCTCGTCAATTGCTGCCTCGAGTACCAGAGCATCTTCCACGACAACCCCTCGCGATTCTGGTACTGCGTCGCAGTAAGCCTGAAACGGCAGATTAAGAGGAACTTTTCGTGGCAGTCATGTCGCCAGATTATCGAGGAGCTGGTCTCTGAGCGTCGCGAGCGCCAGCGGGATGTCGCTGCGGGAAAGGTTAAGGAACAACCGCTCACGGAGCTTGTACTTGCGACGGATAAGTGGATTTCGTTTAGCGATGCCATCAGTGGAGGCGCGCCGGCTCTTCCGACACCAACTCATACCCAGTCATTGAAGCGACCAGGGCAATCAGATTCACCTCCGACCGACGCGAATGCAGCTAAGCGGTCGAAGCAGAATGAACAGGGGCATTCAATACCACCGACACCTGTCCACGCACCACCGCCGGCTCCGTACCCGCCGCATCCGCCGTACCCAATACCCCCGCATCAGATACCACCCGCCCCGATACCGACGATCCCAAGCGGGCCGACAATGTCAGAGTTCCAGACGTTGAAAGTGGACATACAGAGCTTGCGGATGGATGTACAGAGTATGCGCCGAGAGATGATTGAGGTTCGAAACGAGTTCAACGCAAAGTTTGACTTGATATTGCAAACACTTCAAGAAGCCAAGGACGCCAAGGAACCCAAGGGACAATGATGGATGCGGGCAATCGGTCAATTTTGACCAAACGAAAGGCACTGCAATCGATATGAGTCGCAGATTAGACTAGCTATTCAAGCTATATACGCGCATTCCTTCCGGCAGTAAGCACTCGAGCAACTGGAAGAGGTCTGGACGCCGCCCCGCCGTCGCATCCAACCCGCGCCGAGTAGCGGCGAGTCGCGGTTGAGCAAACCAGCGACTGGCATAGGAAGGAACGGTGAATGACCCCTGACTGGCGATAAGGGCATCCATGGATACTCAGCGTATTAATTAGCCGTCTCGACGCTCTGCGTCTTCACAATCAGATACCTCGGCATCACCCGATGCTACCTCTACTATCTTTTCTTTAGGCCCGGAGCTTCAAGGTTTCGGATGTCATTACCTCCCCACACTAGTCGAAATTCTGCCGTATTCCATGCAGCTGCACCGGTGCCATAGTTCGCTTGTTCCTCTGCATCGGCCTGTGACAGTACCTGCTGATCCCCACGTGTCTCAGTATTTGGCCTCCGAGTGCTCCGGCCCTAGTGTGGTGATCGTCGTTCTAGCGTGCTGGTACCTTGTTGCCCGACCCTGTCGCTAGCCAAACCGCGTCATCTTCAGCCCGCTTCGCTTAGACCGAACGGCATGGTTCCGGAGTGAGCGTTCTTCGGAAGTTCTTGCAGATAAATTCCGCAAACCACCACTGGCAGCCCTTGACTTCCCAGTTTTATGCCCTTGACTCGACAGTAAAACGCACCACCTGACTCGCAATGCGCCCTACTCTCGCCCTCGCGCTCCTGCCGCTGGCTCACGCCATCGATATCGTCTCCTCCAACGACGATGGCTGGGCCGAAGTCAACATCCGGTCTCTCTACAGCGCATTGGGTTCTTCAGGGCATTCGGTCGTGGTGTCGGCCCCAGCGGAGAACCAAAGCGGAACAGGTATGAGACAGCCTAACTCGACTCCAATGTATCTAGACAAGTTCGCTGATGGAAGACAGGCTCTAGCGACGAAACTCCTACTGACCGCACGGAAGCATGCGAGTTTGACTCCTGCCCCGCAAACAGCGGTCCCTACGGGCACAACGAAACAGATCCACGCCTGAACTGGGTCAACTCGTACCCCGTCACCTCTATCAAGTACGGCATCGATACGGTCGCGCCGCAGTTCTTCGATGGCGCTCCCGACCTGGCCGTCACAGGTCCCAACGTCGGCAGCAACCTCGGACTGGCCGTCTTCTTGTCTGGAACCGTCGGCGCCGCAACCTACGCCGCCGGAACTGCGGGCATTCCTGCGATTGCATTCTCCGGATATTCGGGCTCGGCGACAGCGTGGAACGCAGAGGTCCCTGCGTACAGTACAGTTTACGCAGAACTAGCCGCGCGACTCACCGACCGTCTTATCGCGTCGGGAACACCGTACCTCCCGGAAAACGTCTGGCTCAACGTTAATTTCCCCGAAGTCGACGAGACCTGTGCGAGCGCAGACGACTTTAGTTTCGTGCTGACCCGCATTTTCACTGCTCTGCCGTTGATTACGGCCGACGATGTCGAAACTTGTGGTGATTCGCGTCTGCCTACGGAATCTTCTGTCATATATTTCACAGACGGGTGCTATGTGAGCGTGTCGGTGGGGTCGGCGGACGATAAGACTGATGCAGATGCAGCAGCACAGGGCGTGGTCTTGGAGAAGCTTGGTGATTTGTTGACGTGTCTACCTTAGCTTTCTTCTTCTATCGACTTAAGCTACAACGCCGAGTCTGTGCAAGGCACGACCGACGGAGAATATCCTCAACTGGGGTAGGTCTCCGGCGAAGTAAATGAACTGTAGCAATCAATGCAACCACGCTAGAACTAATATTCCGTCCACGCAGTCCCCTTATTCTTCGGCGATCAGGCACGTTTCGCCCCGGCTTTTCTTGGCACGTACAAGCAACCTTGATGCGAGTGCCGCGTCTGCATGCCACTAGTCCGTTCTATCGAGTAGTACGTTACGTATAGTCTGCATCTTACTCCACTGCCGTGATCGACACTCAGGGCCACCTGCTGAAGAATTATCCCGGGCTCCGACTCCTCATATCTCTTGCGCAACATAAATAGAGACGCGCAGCTTCCCTCCATATGCCCTTTCTCAAAACAAGCTCCGTCTGATCCTCATCGCAGCGAAAAATGTCCACCCGCACCCTCCTCCTCGCCCTCGCGGCCTCAGCCGCCAGCATGCCCTTGTCCAGCACCGACAGCACAACCCGGCTAACGGCGCGCGCTGTCATCGACCACGACGCCGTCGTCGGGTTCCCCCAAACAGTCCCAGACTCGACCCTAGGCGAGCTCTACCTCGCCTACCAGCCATACCTGTATGTCGAGAGCGGCTGCGTGCCGTTCCCGGCTGTTGATGCCGAAGGGAACACTAGGTATGCCTTCCTTCCTTTCCTTAAATATTACATCAGAAAAAAGAATGGAAAGAGAGAAAACAAAAAGCTAATAGTACGTACAGCGGTGGCCTCGAACCCTCAGGCTCCCCCAGCGGCGACTGCTCCAGCAGCACAGGCCAGATCTACGCGCGGAGCACCATGGCCACAGGGACGACAGCCACCTACGGGAACGCAATCATGTACTCGTGGTACATGCCCAAGGACAGCCCGAGCACGGGTCTCGGCCACCGACACGACTGGGAGGGCGTGGTCGTGTACCTGTCCTCCGCAACCTCGACAAGCGCCTCCAACGTGATCGCAGTATGCCCGTCAGCGCACGGCAACTGGGACTGCTCTACGTCGGATTTCACGCTTAGCAGCTCGCATCCGCTTATCAAGTATTTCAATATCTGGCCTTTGGATCACCAGATGGGGCTTACGGATACCGTTGGCGGGACGCAGCCGCTTGTTGCGTGGGAGAGTCTGACTGACGCGGCGCGCACTGCGCTTGAGGATACGGACTTTGGGGATGCGACTGTGCCGTTTAAGGATGCGACTTTTGCGAGCAATTTAGGTAAGGCGACTTACTAGGTTAGATATTGTTTGGGTTCGGGCTGGGGGTGAGATTGTCATCTGCAAAGTAGGGGTGGTTGGTAGCGTAGGCTTAGTGAGTGGATGTAGGTACTTGGGATGTCCAGTTACGATAAATGACCTCGAACTTGAAGTATGAGCACAGAAATACTTTTGATATAAGAGTACAGTAAATCGCATTGCCAATCCTATGCTCTTAACTAAGATACTATACTCATCTACACCCGTACTCTTTTTCAACCTCCCCCTTCTCCTGAGCGTAGGTTATCTACGCAGCAATGCACTGCGAGTAGTACGGGTTATACTTGTGGCAGGTCGAGCCCGACGCACAAGCAGTTGCCCCTTTGTAGTTGATCCCACCGCACTGCTGGTAGATGGCCTGGGTTCCACTGCTGCTACTGCCGCTGCCGCTGCCAGTTGAAGGAGCGGCCGATGTGGTCGAGGCTGTGCCTGTAGCGGGAGCCGAGGTAGTGGTGGTGACAGCGGATGTAACCGTGCTCAGGGTCTCGGGGAGCGCGGTTGTGGTTGTTGCGGCTGTTGTCTGGGTGGTGCTGGCGCCGCTTACGGTCGAGGGTTCCGAGACGGTTGTGGCGGAGGAGCGCTCGCTGGAGGTTGAGACGGTTGAGGCAGCGGCAGTGGTTGTGGTGGTCGCTGCTGTAGTGGTAGCGGCAGCAGCAGCAGTAGTAGTAGTGGCAGTCGCAGTCACGGTCGACGAGCCAGTGGCACTTGCAGTTCCAGTCGCAGTAGTCGAAGCAGCCCCCGAGCCAGTCTCCGCAGTGCCCGTCGCAGTGATGGCCGAAGTAGCCTGAACAATCGACGAAGCGCCGCTATACAGGGTCGGACCGGGGACTTCGTACGTGCTCAGACTCTGGTAGATGTTGACGAGGATGCCCGCCTCATCGAGGGTATATAGCTCGGTACCCAGAGTGCCAGCCGGCTGGTCGGTGCCACTGCCCGTGATAACGAGGTTGAAGCACTGGGGGTAGTTCTGCGCACCACCCTCCGTGCCCGCACTATGCAGCGCGATAATCTCATGGCGCAGCACGTAGTTCCCGGGGGCAATTGACTCGGGAATCTGCACCATCCAGCTGTTGTTATTGTCGATGAGCTCGTCGTCGCCCCAGGTGCCCGGGACGGTCGTGTCATCGATGAGTCCGACGCCGTCGATCTTGAAGAACTCGAGCGTCGTCTTGTCGACCGTTTCACACGCGCCGTTGCAGCTGGCCAGGTAATCAATCACGGGTCCGTGGTGGGTGTCCGGCCATTCCGTCCACTGCAGGTTGATCTTGTCGCCCGCCGCGACCGTGACGTGGCCCTGCGCGTTGGTCGCGTTGAGCGAGCAGATCAGGTCTGGGTTTGTGTAGCCGCTCGACACGTCCATCGGGCCGCCACCGGTGTTCGGGGTGCCCCAGGCGGCAACTACGGGGGGTGTAGCCATGTAGGGGTAGCTGTTGATGTCCCAACCAGCGTAGTAGACGCCGTTGACGACGATGTTGGTGACGTGCCCGTGGGCGGCCGCCGTGGCCAGGAGGGAGGCGAGGGTGAGGTAGGTTCGGGACATTTTGACGATAACGAGTGTTTTGTTGTCTAGGTAGATGGAAAGTGAAGGTGGAATGAAGGTAAAGAATGGAAGCGACCAGCGCAAGAAAGAGAGGATGCTCCAGTCAATGAAGCTGCAATGCAATTGCCGAGAGAGACCTGAAGGGTGTGATAGAAGGGAAGAACGACTTGACTTATATTCTCGGCACTCCGACTCCTCCTCGGGCCATGTTTCGAACAGATCGAATGGGTGATGAGGATGTGTGTCAAGTTGGTTGATTTGCTGTTTGAGATATACTCCCTCGGCCCATTTCGGCCAATCACACCCGCCGGCGCCGTTTCAATCTGCGACTCGACCGGGAGAACACGTTCGGACGACTTCAACGTCGGTTTCAGAATGAGCTTGGCCCGCGTGGAAGGCCGGGATTATTCCGGACTGACTGTGCCATCCCGTCAAAACGCTGCATTAACCGCTGAACGATGGAGAATTATGAACGGACTACGGAGTACACGGATAATAGGATCTTTTCCTTGACGCGCTCTCAACCGCCGACCTCACTCACAATTTCTCCCTCAGATGTACCCCGTGCAGCCCAAACGAAATGGCATGGTCGCACTCGGCCCTGGCAACCTCGGTCATAGTCCGCGCATCTAAACACACCAGATAACTCGTCCCCTTCTCTCCATCCAAAACGACACTCAGCAGATAGCCTGCATCCTCACTCTCATCCTCTGCATTAGCGTCAGGAACAAACACCGCTTCCCCGGGCGTATGCGGTTTCGGCTCCATGCCCCAGTACTTGATCTCCCCGGTCTCGAGATCCGTCTTGCCCAGTCCGTCCACAAACGACGAGTATCCGCGGTCGACAATCCCGTACACGTATCGCTGTCGCTTCGTCGCAAATCTAGGGTTGATCGTTGGTAGCTCGACAGCCTGCTCGATCGTCCTGACAACCTCAACAGGTGAGACCCCCTTCTTCTTCGGTCCAGCCTTGGGGATCCCGCCGAGCTTGTAGCGGACAATAGTCGGTCTCGCGCCCTCATGCGGTGCAGCACCGGACCCGGTCGAGAGCACATTCTCATAATACAGATTCCGCATGACATGGTCATCCTCGTACTTGACCACGTCGCAGATGACATCCACCGCCTGGCCTTCTGCTGTGTCTGAACTCTCCTCCTGAAACGCATTCACTGAATGAAACGCGAAAAAACTCTCACTCTCAAAGCTCGCCACAAGCCCCCTCCCATTCGCCCTCCGATCAACAACAAACCACTGACACTTTGCCTCGCGATTAAATTTCACCGCGTCGATGACATTCCGCTCCCAGAGGATCGCCGCTCCGTGGCCCTGGAAGTACAGCGGCCACACGCAGAGGATGATGAAGTCGCCGGAGAGGAAGAATGAGTGGATGTAGGCGGGCTTTATACCGGTGCCAGTGATTGTTGCTAGGATGGAGGTTTTGCCTGTCGATGCGGACGTGCTGAAGACCCGGTAGGTCGCGTTGCGGCCGAAGTCGAGGTTGAAGTTGTACAGGTCGCCGGTTTCGGGGTCGTAGGCGGCGTGTGCGGAGGAGAGAGGGCCCTACAGATAGATATCAGTTAGCATTGCGTCCGCTGTGTATGTCTCGAAAAAAAAAAAAAAACAACAAAAAGGTAACGTACCTTCAAATCTGGATGCAACCCACTCTGCCTCGTAACCCCAATCGGCTCAAGCGTCTCGCGATCCAAATGCTGCGCCAGATCATTATCCGTGAGGGCGACGACCACATCCTCGCCATGCCCCGGTATCCCGGGTCTCACTGTCACGCCGACAGTTTGCATCTTCGGGTGATCATGCCCCGGATCTGCGGGCTTGAACAGGCACTTCACCTTCTCGAAGTAGCTCATGCACGGGTCGCGCTTCTGTCCGAAGGTCACGTACGTGTCGAGGTTGCGCCCGCGGCGCGCTTCTTCGAGGAGCTCGTCGCATTGGCTGCGGGAGGTGTATGTCACGCGCGTTTGCGGACCTGCGGTTGTGCTATCACCATCGCTGTTGCTGTTGGCGGCGTGCGAGATTTCGAAGCGGTGGATCTGCGTGAAGCCGTCGAACCAGTGGTGGCGCGCGTAGGTCCCGTTGGGAGTCTGCACTTTGTAGTGGGCGGGCCCTGTGCGGTAGAGGGTTCCGGATACGCAGCGCGGGAATGTGCCGATTATGCGCAGGTCCGTTGGGGTTGGGGAGGTGGTGGGCGAGTCGAACTGGGGTTGGTTCAGTGTTAGTGGCGACAAGGAGTGGAAGGAACCCTGAAAGGAAGAAAGTGGGAGGGACATACCGCAGCATCGTTGGGCCAGTTCTTGTAGGGCGCTTTTGGTGGTATAGTTTCGGCGGGGATAGAGCCCATTCTGGTATGTAGTAAGTTCAAGGTTGATGCAGGTAGTAAGTTTACAGAAGTTGGATTGTCAATAAGGGAAATGTGCTGTTCACTTTAACAACAATGCTAATATGTGATTACTGGCTGCTTATATACTCTAACCCACTCATTCCCTTCATGGTGATCATCGCAACCCCAAAAGTTACATCAGATTCACTGGAAGCGACCACGCGAAGCGAAACCGCAAATCGTCGCGAGTCTAAATCCCAACCAGCCAACAGCAGCGCCGCATTAGCGAGCAGTGCGGAGGGATCCCGACGCCCGCAACAATGAATTCCCCGACCACAGCCACATGGAGAGAGGTGTCAACCTCATGGAATCGATTTGTCTGTAGCCATAGTTCACGAGATGATGCGTGCTTCTACCCTTCTCGGTTGTCGGATTTCTCTCTGATTTGTAGCTATCGCTGGCGCCTGGCTCCACCCCCGCACACGGTCCGTACACACCGTGTCCGTGTCCGCGTCCGTACCTCAGCCTCGTACGAGGTTCGAATCCTTCGCGTAGGTGACAGAATAATCTTTGCCTTTGTTGAGGCTCTAATTGGTGCGTGCCGAGAATGCACAAGCATTCACAATCAATCGACGGCTGAAGATAAAGAGCGGGGGTTAATATAAGCCACGTGGGACGAGGTACGAGCGTTGTTGGGCGGGGACGTGGGCTGGTGCCTTGTGAGGCTCTGCCGACTTATCCGGTGAGCGTTTCGCTCCGGGGGAGAGATTTATAGTTCAAGTAGCTACCTAAGCCCTGATTCTGGAGTAGCTACTCGCAATGCTAGCTACATTTGGAATCCATCGGCTGGAGTTGGAAGCGACGGCAAGCCACACCAGGCAGTCATCAAGTCAAAGGAGGTCTTAGAATCTAGTATAACGGAACTGCCTAGTCTAGTTGAAGTAGTACTACCCGTAAATGTATCAAATATTAGACACTACCACACAGGCTGGATCGATAAATCTGCGCCTTGTAGGCAAATATCTTCTTCCTTTATTCTTTAGCCTGAGGACAAACATCAGTATGAGCCGAGTCCCTTCAGCTCGAGCGGTCTCCACCCCATGGCATTATATTATCTTGTTATATCCTCGAGGATTCGTCTCTCGTACTGACAAATCTAAGCGGACTCCTTCCCAGATGATCAGTGATTTGTATGTACAGCAGCCAAGCACAGGCCAGAATTGCTGAGCACTCACAACTGTCAAAAGCCTCACAAGCACCATCGGGCCGAAAGCAAGTCGCACTCTAATTTGAGAGCTTTTGCAAAATTTCTACAAATGGGGAAATGGCGGGTGGATCCGGTCTTGAAGATCAGTGGTCCCTGACGCCACTGGCGTAGCGCATGCAGGGTCCAGACGAAACGGGTACTGTCCGGGTCAAGACAGGGGCCATTATCGGAGTAAATCCATATTGTTCCTGGTCAGGTTGTCTTTTGTGAGCTACCGGATGGAGAAGATGTGTGGTATTATTGATCACAGACGACCTTTCTACTACTCGCGGAAAACTCGTAAATTGATCAACGCGAATCGTAGAACTGGCGTGATCAGTTTAGTAAAAGGCAGGTGTTCAGGGTTAGATAGCCAACTCACATTTTCCCAAGACAGTCCTGTCGCTGATAACTTCTTGCGTTCTCGTATTGCTCGCACCGTGGCCTCCAGATCGCCTTGTAGTCCCTCCCAATGGTCGAACCATATTCTAAGATCAGCAGAGTGAGCAGTCACATAATTAATCATCTTTGTTATTCCAAGAGTCTGCCCGGCTGGCACGTAAGTCTGTATGACCGTCAACCCCACTGGAGTCGACTCCTCCTTGATCACTACCCACTTCCGCTCTGCAATGGTATCCCTCACAGGATCCACATACTCTCTCGCAACATAGACCTCCACAAGATAAACCGCCTCGAACAGAAAAGGGCTTCCGCGAAGCACAGTCCCATAGACGGCCCTCCGCATCGTGGGAATCAGCTGCCCGCCGCCCCGGAACCGCGCATCACACATCGCCGTGACATCGACGATATCAACGCGCACGCCACGAAGCGGTTCCTCGCACAGGGGGCCCTCCCGCACTGCCCACTGGAAACCCGAGATGAGACTTTTCCGAAACTCGGTGACATATTGCACGGCGATGGTGGAGTCGACGAGCATATTGGGGCCGCTGCCGTGCGGAGCGAAGGACCAGATTTTGCGAGCGTTCTCGGTGGTCCAGTCGGGGCTATGATACTTGGCGAGATATGCGGCTTGTTGGTCTGATGTGTCTATTTGACCTGATTCGATCTCTCTCGTTAGATTCTCCGGTAACGGGGTTGCTTTCGAGTATAGACGGAAGCGCTTGTTGGGGGATTTTGTCAGACAAGTCTCCTCGGAGGGCGTTTTGATTCCCTCTCTGTATCGGAAGAGTGGTTCTGAGATCCGAATTGGTGTTTCGTTGAGTAATTCTTGAAGCTGTTCAACGCCACGCTGCACCTGCATCTCATCGAACCCTTGGATGTTGAACCCCTCTGCCTCGTCGGCAAATGTAAGAAGAAACGGATCAGACCGAGCGAGTGCCTTTGTAGCAAGCCCAACCTTTGGCGCATCCTTAGAGTCCTCCGGCCTGATATTCACAAAGATAGCTGCCATATCATTAAACCCTAGCCGCCTGCATTTTCTCACAGTATTGGACATGGCAATAGTGAATCCTTCCCAGGTCTCGTTCCCGCCCGGACTCGGGAGGTCTTTGCCTTGGACTGCAATGATATTCCCAGCGCATATATGTCCAACAGGCACCACCGTTCTGCCGGAGATAATATTCGTGCTTGTTATATTGTTCCCGTCGCGAAGACTCCGAGCGCCTTTGTCTGTCCACACTTGCTGGTTTTGCGTAGCAGTGCCGGAGAAAACGCGGCCTAAGAGATAAAAATCCTGAGTGTCTGTATCTGATGTGGGCAGTGCGCGCGTTATGAAGAGGACAAGGGGCCTATTGGCGTCACAGGTGTGGATTCCGCCACCGGCTTCATCGTCGAGGGGGCCTTGGTAGAGCCATTCGGCGCGGTATTGCTGGGCAGTCACCGGGGATGGGAGGTGCGTGCATGCGAGTTGGAGGATTGTGCTGGATGCAGGGAGGAGCTGTTGCATTGCGGCTTGGAGGAGGGCGTCGTCGGTGAGGCATCGTTCTGGTGCATCTAGCTCGATACCGAAGAGCGCTAGGATATCTTGTAATTCTTCTGGAGAGGAACCTGCAACCTCGTAGATCTTGAATATTGGATCGAGGATGAAGTGGGTGAACGAACGCTCCAGCGTCCTTCCTTGGTGCTGTGGTTCCTCGCGCGATACACGGGTCTCTGCGTCGAAGAAGTTGTCGCCCTAGGTGAGCCTTAGCCACGCTGATAGTAGTCAACAACAAGGAAGTTCTGAGTTACCCAAAGACGATGAGCCAAATTTTCAGACGTAAGCCCCAGCTTCTCCCCATATCGCGACGCGAACTGGGGCAGAGTAAACGCCCAGCCATGAGCGAGCGAGCCAAAGGCAATATTTCCCGCGACAGGATCTATACGCTTCTGACCGAAGCAAGATCCAGATCTCTCAATAATCGCATTTATTGCGCGAACTTTTGCTGTCAATATCTGGTACATACCCTCCTTGCTCTGGCGCTGCGCAAGAAGCGACTCGATATCGAGGAAAACCGTGATTTTGTTTCGCTCTGATAGCGCTGTGCAGAGACGTCCTTCTGCTTGAGCGCTGTCGTTTAAATTAGTAATGCGTGTATAGCCAAATCAGGATCATGACATGCCTGATCCCCAACCCTGCGTCGAGGACGACTATCGCGCCGTCTGTGATCCGTAGGCTCAGTGCAGCTGCCTGAGGGACTGCTGGACAGTCGGGATCCCCAACTAGGTTCATGAGATACCTCTGGGTTATCGGAATTTCCTGCTCTTTGCTCTCAATATCAACCGAGAACGATTGAACGACTTCCTTTGCTAGTGTGCCGGTAGCATCGCGACTACGGTCACTGGCGCCCTGAGCAAGAAGGCCCGCAAGAGGATATTTTCCGTTCTGCACTGGAAGACGTTCAGAGCAAATCCAACCAAGTGATTTAGAGATGGAGAGATACCTATCGAGAGAACTGAAACGTTCCGAATATTTTCGGTTGCCCGCGTCAACTCCGCAATCTACTGTAGTTAGTTTCAGGATACAAAATTTCTAACTTTTCTCGATGCAAACATCTTCTGTTCCAAGGCTCTCAAGCGTCTGATACCTGACTGTGAGCCCCATTCTTCGACGAGTCACGAGTCCAAGTGATGTGTTGTCTTGTCAAGATGTGGCGGAGTCTGATGATGCGGGGTGGGTTTTTGGTCCACAAGCTCGTATTTGATAAGCGACAATCTGATCCATATGAGGAGGCGAAATCTTGCTCTTGAGTTTCACATTATTGAGTATACGCCAAATGATAACAAACATATTATTTCCGGGGTTCGTGTTGCCAACTTTTGCTCAACTGTATCGGGCCCCTCAGAGTGGGCTCTCCCAAAATATCGCGTCGGAGCGCGAATCCGCCACTGTCCAACACGATCTCGATTAAAAACAGCAGACGCAAAACGCCATAGGCCATAGACATCTCACCTGATACGAAGATCACCTATCGTCATGGGGATTTAACTTCCGAGAGCATCATGAACCACCTGGGTTGATCCAATCCTAGCCCTAGAGTTGAGACAGCCCGCCTTGCCAACAAAGACGTCAAACCAACCAAAGACTATCTCTCTGTCCTCTGTTTCACATTATGCGCAGCTGGATTTGAGACCTCAACACTCTTCTCGACTTGGCTGACGCCCTGTCTTATCGTATGTCAAGATGATGGTGCTCTTCGTATTCCGATGATCATCTGCAACGGGACCACCAATCGGGTTGAGGGAGGTGAGACATTGTGCATCACCTTTTTCTCGGTCTGGGGTATATATCCTGGATTTCGTTGCTGAGTGTCGAACCTGGGGAGTATTAATCCCCACTCTGACAAAGTGTCTGATAGTGTGTCAGATCTCGAAAGAATGCATTTTCCAATTGTTGTTGGTGCTCTTCTTCCTCTCTTGGGCTGTATGTTTTCCTTTCCGAAGTCCAATACGACGTCTTTTTATGCTCACATTTCACTTTACAGACATAACCCCCACAGCAGCAGTGGGCTGCGGCGAATATGACGGCTGCATCGGGACTGAGTTTTGTACAACAAAGACCTTTACCACACCGGTCTCAACCGTGGTGACTACCTGTGTCCCTTCCCCAACCTGTATCGGCATCTACGGTACGCAGACCCTCCACTCCAAACCTTTCTTTAACCACGACTCACATTCCCCTCCTTGGTCTTCCTGATATTATCTAACAAGTCCAGGCGAATGCACATTCGGTTCCGGCCCCGGCTGCTGCTCCGGATACTGTGCCGCGACACGATGCCGCCCGACGGATGACGACTGGCCCAGCTGCTCGGAAGATTCGGGACCTTGTCTTGCGGACGAGAACTGTTGCTATAATAATATCTGTGTGGAGGGTCTTTGCGTGAAGCCGCCGGTCACGCCGTCGTGCCCAGCTTGACGCTGTTGTTCATCCATATCGGTGTGAGGCTGGAGGAGGTGGAGCCTGTCATGACCGCGTAGTGATAATTTTTATGGATTGAAATAGTCAGAAACTCGGAAGTAAGGCTTATTTGAGAATGCTGACGAGGGACCTCATCGTCCTGCTGTATACTTCTTCTGCTGCTGGAATTGCCCGTTAGAAGCCGTTCTTTCTTGTCACCAGTCCAAGTGAACATCTAGCAACATGTGAATTTTGAGAGATTGGAATTGGAGACGAATACCAGGTATCTGCGCAACATTCGCTAAATGATAGTGAGGCACCTCTATGACCCAAGACGCGGCGCTCAAGTGGCTTCCTTGTTTGATCCGTTCGTCTCTGCATGGCGTGTGTCGTACTTTCCCCATCTACATCAGTGTGACTGCCGATCGGTTGAGAAGAGCTCTGCCGACACAGTTTAAGCATAACCACAATCGTGGTACGTCTGTGATTTGCAGTTGTTTCGTTATTGAGTGTAAGAGATGTCGTTCATCGGGTACCTGTGGCGGTTAACCTTCTTATGTGCCTAACATGTCACGCCTTTCCCAAATAGACCCCATGGAGAAACCTACCAAGGACTAGGGCGGGAAACCGCAAAAGGAAGGGTTTTGTATCGCATGGTCCGGCGTGCGCTCTAGGGTGCGTGAAAGGCTGGCGTGGACTACCCATCTGCAGAGAAACCGCATCATTTATCTTAGGCGGCAAGAAAGCCGATCAAGCGTGGGGGCAGTGAATGCCAAGCAGAGGGCAGATACAGTCGTTTGGCATGGCCTGGAGCAGTCTAGGATGCAAGGATCCTGCAGTGGATTGCCAAGTTAGGAAGTCAACGAGGCTGAGCAGCTGAGCCTACTCACAACCTTTTAACCCCGCACATCCCCCGGCCAGCCGAGACCATTTCTTGACATGTAAAACCACAAGCGATGGAAATTGTTGGTGTCGTGGCAGGCATTCCGGCCCTGATCCACTTTGTTCAAGGGTTGACGACTACGCTTCGAGCATTGGCTACTAGAAAACATGGCACAAAGGCCGCGGAAGTCCTCTTGATACAGCTTCGGGACATCGAAGAGATCCTAAAGGATGTCCAACGGAGATGGAAGACGAATCCGATCGATAAATCCCAACTACAGGGACTGGATCCGGTTTTGACGCAGCTGCGGTCCGAATTCTCGTCGCTTCAATCAACCCTGCAGATCAAATTTGCAAAAAAGCCCTCAAGATTTCTGAGGAGAGCACTCCCATTGTCATCTAGGCTCGATAAAACGTTGAACAAGTCGCTGAATCGCGTGAGTCAGGTGAAGACCTCCCTCACCTTGATCATCGCCCACCATCATGAGAGGCTGGCTGAAGGTAAGGCTGCACCACCCGAAGCCAAACCAGTGTTGATCAGGCTCCAGAGCATCTGGAAATCTCTTCTTCTGACTTGCGACTGACTCTGCGGCATTTTTTGCGCCCGTCGGGCGACCACTTCATCCCCCAGAGGCTTGATGAGACGTGCGAGTGGATCTGGTCGCATCCAGCATTTACACCCTGGATAGATAAGCCAGCCTCACCGTCGACTCATTCCTGGGGCCGAATATTTTGCCTCTATGGGCCAAAGGGATGTGGCAAGTCGGTCTTGGTCAAATCTATCGCGGAGCAGCTCAGCAGGCGCGGCGAACTCGTATCCCACTTTGCCTTCTGGGCTGGAAGTGAGACTCAACGCCGATTCCTGGATTTCCTACGGTCGCTCCTGTGGCAGCTGCTGAGGCCTCTGCCCGATAGTCAAGTTCGAGTTATAACAAGCCCTCTGATATCTGATTCCGCTACCGATGAGACCAGCATCCTCGCGGCGATCAATCAGGCTCTGGCCGCCAGCACGGCTAATTTCTACTGCCTTGTGGATGGAATTGATGAGTCCCTCGATGACTGGAATATTCGCGGCCAGGGGTGTCTCAGGACTGTACTGGGCCTTGTTGAGAGCCATCCTAGACTCCATTTGCTGATAGCAGCCCGCGAGCCATCCATCCGCACACTTCTGAAAGACGCGACCCTCAAACTCGAGGTGACAGAGGGTTGTACACGCAGCGATATTAACAAGTTCATAGTCATGGAGCTGGACAATGTCCTCACAATACAATCGCCAGATATCAAGCAGCTTGTCCAGACAAGCCTTCAGGAAAAGTCGCAGGTCATGTTCCTTTGGACAACCCTCATTCTAAGCCAGTTACGACGGTGCTATACCGTGGATGAGATTAAGAAGACTCTAGAGCAAGTCCCCCATGACCTCGATCGCGAATATCATCGCCTTTTCCGGCAACTAATGACTAGGACGAGGGGCACGCAGACAAAGCCCTCGCCATCCATGAATCGAGCACGTATTCTTTTAACGTCAGTCCTCGCTTCGCCTGAGCCATTAACGGCGGACGAGCTGCGTTACGCCTATGCCACACATACCCACAATGGCGCTGGGCTTGAGAATACTCTCATCCAGGTTGATGGGATCGTCGACGCCTGCGGGGACTTTCTGCGAATCACCGACGACCGCTATCACCTGATCCACGCGTCCTTGATTGACTTCCTCACTCGGCCATTGGAAAAGTGGTGTGATGATGATGCAAGTATTCAATATTTCCGGGTTGACCGCTCGGAGGCGCACAAACACATGGCCTCAGTTTGCGTGGGCTATCTGGAGCTGCTCGACCTTGGATACCCCTTGATAGATGGTGGCTCCCAGATGTTACCGTCAAAACATGCCCTCTTCACATACGCAACAACGTTGCTTCCTTACTTTTTTGTTAGAGTCCTCAATTTTGGGGATAATGCCTGGGCACACTCGGAGATATACCGCGCCATTCAAACACCTCAAGCGTGTGCATTATTGGAATACGCACTAGCCACCATCCAAGGGGACCTTCAGCCCAGTGATGTAGATCAGTTCCACTACTGGTCCGAGCTTGTGTCGGCCAATTTTCAATGGCGGCCCAAGGTGCTTTTAGCGGCCTATGAAAAGGAACTGCAACGCCGACGCCAGTGTTTTGGGCCTGACGATACGCGATATCAGGCTTGGGAATCCATATCGCTGCTCATAACTATGTATTATCCACATTGGACTGGTCTCGGCCCAGTTGACCCAGCCTTTGCAGGTCGCGGAAATCTGAATAGACAGGCTATAAGCCTCGTACAAGGAGGCTCTGTACCGACCGCCCTGTCCATGTTCCTTGATGTTGATTCTGGCGCTCATGGCGAAAAAGTGTCCCGAGGTCTCTATAAATTCTCCAAGGTCTTTCGAGGTCTCGAGATCATCAAGCTCAGAGATATGGTGTCCGATTTAAAGGCCCTCTCTCCAGATGTCCTACCAGTGCCGCTCGTTCTCCTGACGTGCGTAATGGCGTGTAGACGACAGGACTGGATAGTGGCGGAGAAACTCGCTGCAACCGCAGTTAAAAGGACTCGGGGCAGGGGTACATTCTGGGAATGCCTAAGCCTTGGCTGTCTCGCGCTCGGTCTACTTGCGAATTGTAGGGAAGATCGCGACGAGGCAATACGACTTGCCCGAGAGAGTATCAACATGGCTAGTCGGGTCTCGCCGCAACCACACTACCAAATTACAAAGATAGGGGCTTACGTAGTTCTTACAATTCTATTGATGTGTGAAACGCGAGATGAAGAGGCTAGTGACACGTTGCACTGCCTGGAGAGACTTGTTGGAAAGGACCGCACAAAAAGTGGGAGCCGTATATTTGAGACACTGTGTCGGACAAGGCAAGGGCTAGGGTACCGAATGCGCTGTCTACGATGGGTTGCTCTTCAGTATTACCAGCGGGAGAACTACGCAGATACGGTGAGCCTGTTGGATCGGGCCCTGGCCATCTACAAGGGCGCCCCGGATGTTGACAAGCCGACCAGACCGACACGAGTCTGCCTTGTAACTCAGAAAAACGCACACTGGATTGCGGGAAACCACCAAGAGTGCATCGATTCATGTCACCAGTTACTACGGTTTCTGGGCGAGCTTCCTGCCGATCGGGTAGACCCTATAAACAGCCACATTCAACGACAGGCATACAAGGATATGGCCTGGTGCTGTGCTAGACTAGATAGGTTTGACGAGGCCAAGAAGGCGTTTTGCCAGGCTGCACTTGATGTGAATATTCTCGACCACACGACACCTGAATGGGTCGTGGAACACCTCACTGACTTAGCTTATGGTCTGCTGCTTGTGGGTCGGTATGAGGAATCCAGTGCAGTTAGTCGGAAGAGTATGCAACTACGAAATATCCAATGCGACAAGGGGGCGCTGTCAGTGCCAGCCTTCCAAAGCCTCCAGCCGTTGGTTGACAAGCTGGGGCAGATGGCAATGATCGACTCCAAGTACAATGAGTTCATATATTGCGCATCGCAATTAAGAGTGGCAGAATACCCCGACCAGGATTCATCCGAGGAAGCCTCGTGGTGGACCGGAAAGTGGTGGGATTTGGACGACCCTCCTGTACCTGCCTTCCGTGGTGAGCGTGCAATCTTCATGCTAAAAGGTATCGAAATATATATTTGTCGCGACAATTCCGTTGAAATGGCCTTCTCCTACTATAGGGAGCTGGCTACCTACTTCTCTGAGATCGGAAACCAGCAAGCATCCGAGGTCGTCTCGGCTGACGCTGTATCGCGGTACTTTGACGACGCCAGCCAGCCATTATGGCAGGGACTTATATTGCTGGCCGACGTGGCACTCTTTAGCAAGAAGTTCCACCAGGTACTAATTCTCCTTCGTTTGGCGTGGCACGGGTCTCTATCTAATTTGTCGTTTGACTGGCTGTACTTCTTCGCGGAGGAGTACGTCCGCAGCGGTGAATACATCTCCAGGACGAAGCCGGCTGGAGACGATACTATCAGTATCCTTCATCCGTTTCTGAGACAAGCCTGCGCATTCCTGGTGCGAGCACGCGAAGCAAGCGTCAACATGAACCAAGGGAAACCCAAGGAAACCCCAGATTATATAGAAGAGGGTTACATGATCACTACCGAAGACTGGAAATACAGGGAGTCCTGCTTGGAAGAACTTGACTCCCGTCTCAAAGGCCTTGGGGCTGATCCTCTACTTGCCACGGCGGGTACTGAGGCGCAGAAACCTCCCGAAGAGGAGAGAAAGAGGCTGAGGCGCGCTATCAGTTTGGAGGATATGGCTTTGGACCAGCCCCGAATGTACCACTCGAGCAATTTCGCCCGTTCGCGGTCGTTGGAGCCGTTTCGTGGTGTTCCTGAGTAATTAGGCGGTTCTAATGGCGTTGGCTTTCTTTTTGACATCGCGTATATTGCTCTATAAGGCATTTTTATACGCATCTCGCCACTAACCAAGAGGTGTTGCGTTGTTTTGGCTTACCGAGAAGCATGCATGTTATAGTTGAGTTGGGCTTTCTCGGTTCTATTCTATTATACAAATTCTTCCAGTATTCCCAGCATCCAAGTGAAAGGTTGCGTCCACTGCATCACATACACCGGCTGATCTCACAGGGCAATGACAATGTATCATATTTCCCATGCAACCATCCATCGCCATCGCCATCGCCACATCCTCAAAACTCAATCTTGAAGACGCTCGACTCCCGAATCTGCTCCCCATACCGATAGAACACGAACGGCACCGGGATAAAAGCAACTGCCAGAAATCCCAGGAGCGAATTCCCCCACCCATAATCCAGCTTGGCGAACATAGCCGGTCCAGCGAGGGGGAGCAATGCCGCAAACAAGCATCTCAATATCGTGTTTGCTGCAGTTGCCGAGGCCGAGTACAAAGTGAACGCGTCGACGAGGTACATTGTCGTGGCCATCTTAAATCCAAGTCAGCATGTGGGCGTCTCATTCGTGCCAAATCAGAAGACTCACGAATGCAATAACCATCCCTGCACCGATAAACCCCGTCCCCAAGATAGGGAGAATCCAGTGAGTCCGGTAGTATGCCGTCCACCCATACCAGAAGAGCCCAATGGGCGTGAGAAACGCGCCCACGATGAGAATTGGGAGACGATACTCGGGCTTCGTCTCCCCGCCGTGCTTCTCCGCCAGGTATTTCGAGATCTTATCCGACGCGCCGCAGATGAATAGACCCAGCACAGACCCGACTCCCAGTCCCAGCGTGGCGAGGCCAGAGGGACCACTGCCAAACCCGTATTCGTCGGAGAGAAGCACAGGGAAAGTCGTGAAACACAAATAGAGATAGCTATAAACCAGCGCACAGTATAGAGACAGAAGAAAGATAATCGGCGAGAGGAGCATCTTAAGCGGTCTCCATATTGAAAACGCAAACAGCTCGCGGGGCGTCTTACCCGTATCCAGCGCAGACTTCAGCTTCTGATTCCCCGTGTCCTTCCTGAGCCTCTCCGTCTTCCGCTGCAGGATGACATACGGATAACTCTCGGCCAGAAACATCACAGGCACCGCAACGACCCCGATCGCAATCACCACAAGCCAAAACACCCAGCGCCACCCAGCCGCGGGGGCAAGATACCCCGCCGCAATCGGTCCCACCGAGGGACCCAGAATAATCCCAATCACATACGCGGACATCGCGCCGGCGCGCTTCTCGGCGGACACCATGTCAGAGACGGACCCGGGCCCCAGCGTCACGGGGCACGAGCCCATGATCCCGGCGAGAAAGCGGAAGGCGATGAGCGAGTCCATGCTGGGCGCGACGGCGCAGGCGATGTTGAAGATGAGGAAGAGCACGATGCAGGTTTTGTATAGAGGGGCGCGGCCGTAGAGTTCGGAGAGCGGGGCCAGGGCGCAGGGGCCGAAGGTGTAGCCGAGGAGGAAGACGGTTGTTACGAAGGCGCCGAGTGTGCTGTTGGTGCTGCCGAAGTGGGACATTATTGCGGGAGTAATGGGTGAGGAAATTGTTGAGGTTGTTGGGCTGTTGGAGAGAGTTAGGGGTTTGGCTCTTGCGCCTGCGTATAGTTAGGGGTGTGGGAGCGCGTACGAGAGGAGTGTCATCAGGGAGATGATAGTTATATTGATGAATTTCTTTCTAGGGGGCCAGTTCAATGGATTGGTAGGGTCATCTGGGCCTTCGAAATCGACAATGTTTGGGTCCTTTGGCTTCTCGGGGTCGGTGGGGGGCGTCAGATGGGCAGACTCACGCTCAACGTCGGTATGTGTCGATGCCTGTGAGGGGAAAACCTCTGTCGCTGGCTCAGTCATTGTGCTGCTATAATTGACTTGCCCTTGGTGTTCAAAGCGTGGAGAGTCGAGGACAATGTGTAGGAAATAGAGAGTAGAACGGTCAGTGAATAGCTTCTCCCAAGGCTTATGTCCATCATATAGCCCCAACCATGAATGGATCTGATGTCCGCTTGCTCCATGGAATCCCGCGGAGACTAGCAAAAGTCTCTAGTAACTATACCCTGTTTGCTCCATCATAGGGGAATGGTACTATCTGGTCACAAAATCTCCGCGGAATTTCCGCGCAGCCATCGGATACTACAGCCGAGCAGACTATTGCAGCTTTCTGCCCTCGCCCCATTTAGTGTAGCATGGCAATTTTTTTGTAGACTTCCAAGAAATGATAACTGTCTATTAAATTATTTGGGCTCCGCAAGCCCAGTTGTATGGACTTCGAGACTTCGTTTTGAAGGCACACGGCATGGCTTAGTATACACCTTATCAATAAACGGGCAACGAGTTTAAACTATCTGTCCCAAATAAGCTACCACTACTCGCGGTCTCTTTTGGTTCATTCACAAACACGCTTGCTAGACGTAGTTCCCCTGATCCCACATCGTGCAAATAATCCTCCGTCCAAAACCAGTCGTCAAGATTAAAGTCCAGCACCTGTCCCGAGCTATCCATATCAAATATATCTCCATATACCTCAGACTCCTGTTCTGCCCCGAACGACCCAACCCCAGACCTCTCAAACTCATACACATACTCCCCAACAGTCACCCCCATCACCTGCTTGAAGACCCTGGAGAGATAACTAGACGAAACACCGACCTCCTTCGCCAGCTCACCCACACCCTTCGCGCGCTTTCCAACTCCAGCACTATCTCCCCGCTTCCCCGCCAAAAGCGCAATCGCCCTTCCGACAACATCCTCCTTTGCCCCTCGGAACCCGCCCTCATCGGGCCGACACCGTTTACACGGGCGAAACCCTTCGCGGCGCGCTTGCGCCGATGTATCGAAGAAAACGACGTTTGCGCGCCGGGCCAGACGCGCTGTGCATGTTGGGCGACAGTAGACTTTTGTTGAGACGACGCCGTAGATGAATGCATGCTTTGCTTGAGGCTGTGTGCGTGTTTGGAGGAGTTTGTAGCGCGGGTCGAGGCTTGTATTGGGCATTTTTGTTAATGCTCCGCGGCTTGTCATAGGTTTTGCGTTGATTGAGTATGCATATTGATGCATTAAGGAGATGTAGAGTGCTTTGTGAGGTGACGAAGAGGTGATTTGGAGATGATGCAAGACCAGTGCTGAATAAGCGCCAGGTGGTCTAACGCCACGTACTATAGGCAAGGATTCGCAAGCTTCCAGTGCCTGGTACAATTTGTTGAGAGTGATAAATCAGAATCAAATAGCGGGGCAGGTATATGTGTAACTCGTAGTAGGGATCGAATTACGGGCGGCGATGCCCAGATGACGACGTCTTACTCCGTATATCCCAACGCAATGTTGAAAAACTGCCAAACATGCCAATATTGATTCTGATTGGTCATTTATAGTTCAGTCTCCACAGCCCTGCATTTGCCCTCCAGAGCAGGAGAGCACAGAACATATAAAGCAACGATGAACACAGGGACGATGGGATAACATTCATCGGTAAAATTCTCTTTGATAGAAGCAGTACTGAAGACATGCCATCACCCTCGCATACAAGCTCAACCCTCATGGACTCCTCTACACTAGAAGAAAAGCTACCCCCTCCTGAATCCCCCGGAGCCTCAACCCCAACCCACACCGAGTCCCTCAAGAGCGAGTCGGAGACCACCTACCCAGAAGGAGGTCGGGATGCCTGGCTTGTTGTCTTTGGCTCGTGGTGCGGTCTAACCGCCTCACTAGGCATTTACAATGCCTCCGGCGTCTTCGAAGCCGTGATATCAAAAGTGCTGCTCCCAGAAACCCCGCCCTCAACAATTGGCTGGATATTCTCCATCTACGGCTTCGTCACCTGGTTATGCGGGGTACAGATTGGGCCGACCTTTGACGCAATGGGTCCCCGAGCACTGATGCTTGCAGGATCAAGCTGCACGCTTGGGGGCATCTTCGCGCTGAGTTGGTGCACAGGTACATCCCGTCCCGCCCCCGACATATCCAACTTACTTCGCCCCTAACAGATAATGTGTAGAGTACTACCAGATCCTCCTCTCCTTCTCCCTCCTAACAGCCATTGGCTCCTCCCTCCTCATAACGCCCGCAATGGCCTGCGTCGCCCACTGGTTCTTGGCACGCCGCGGCCTCGCGAGCGGAATCGCATTCATCGGCGCCGGCTTCGGCGGCGTCCTGTTCCCGCTCACGATCCAGGCCCTCCTCCCGAAAGTCGGCTGGGGCTGGTCGCTCCGGGTCATGGGGTTCATTCTCCTCGTGCTATGCACAATCAGCGTGCTCTTCTGCCGCGCACGAGTCCCGCCCCGCAAGGGCGCCCACACAACGTGGCGCGATACACTCCCGGACCCGAAGATCTTCCTCGATGGCTCGGGCGTCATGGCCGCGACGACGGCAGGGGTCCTCTTCACGGACCTCGGCTACTTTATCCCGATCACGTACACGCCGAGCTACTACCTCGACCGCCAGGGCCTCGCCGCGGGGGGTGATGCACTGAGCGGCTCCGCGGCGCTGGCGTACCAGCTCCTTGCGGTCCTTAACGCGGCCTCGTGCGTCGGGCGACTCGTCGCGGGCCACGTCGCCGATATCTTCGGTCGGTACAATACAATGGTCGTCTCGCTGGTCCTCTGTACGCTCTCCGTGCTGTGCCTGTGGTTGCCGGATATCCTCACCCCGGGCTCTTCTTCTTCAAGCGCCAACCTCGATTCATCCCCACCCACGCTTTTCACCCTCTTCATCATCCTCTTCGGCTTCTGCAGCGGCTCAAACGTAAGCCTGACCCCCATCTGCCTCGGCCAGCTATGCGACACGCGCGATTACGGCCGGTACTACGCGAGCTGCTACACAGCGGTTGCGTTCGGGGTGCTCAGTAGCATACCTATCGCTGGCAGCTTGCTAGACGCGGTCGACATCGAGGGCAGAGGGAAGTATTGGGGTGTGGCGGTCTTTGCGGGGGCGTGCTATGTTGTTGCGCTCGTGTGCTTTGTTTGGGTGCGTGGGAGGGTTGTTGGGTGGGATGTTCGGACAAGGTGGTAAGCGCGAGGGACGGCTATCAAGCTGAGCATTTGGAGATTTCTAGGTGTGAACGGGATGGAATTTTGGAGTTGATGGATAGTATTGTGGTATCTACCATGGCACATGCGCATCTTGCAGTTTTATTGCTCTCACAGTACGGATATACCCGCGGTCAGTCTACTGTTAGTATTATTGTGATCCCTAGTGGGGATCCCCGGTTTCAGGTGCGTTAGATCAACCACAAAGCAATCCAGTTCCCCACATTGTATACACTGTTAGTGACCTCAATACATTTAGCTTCCCGCTTTCAGTCTCTGTTCTATCCCCATGAGGTTATAATGGGACATCCGCAGGTTTAGCCCACATATCCCTCTGGGTTTGCGCTATTTTCTGTCTGGACAGGGTTGGATAGAGTTATTGGGCTTAGATGTTCTCTTTGTAGATTCCCATTTTGAATTTCGGAAAGCTTCGTCCGAATGACTTTCCAGTGGTCTATTAAAGAATTCAATCCATCTTACACCTTGGAATGCATTTTCACCGGCTCTCTGCGGTCAACATCGTCTGTTGTGGTACACAGGCTATGTTGGTATAAGTGTGCCAGGAAGAAAGCCAGGCAAGCCGAGCCTGGGTGTGAGATTCCTCCTTCAAACGGCCACGGCTTATTGGTAGGACGAGAGTATCTCTTTTTTCTTTTTTTATCTTTCTAGCCTCTCACGTTTGCTAAATCTAGTTGGGGTTGATATAACTCATGCCCATATTTCCCCGGATTTGATGCTTCCTTCTCTTTTGACCCGATTCGTGAGCGACCTTCTCTGCAGACTGTTTTCTGCTCTGCGTTCGTGTCTTGGTGCGTTGGATCACTTCAAAATTGATTATAGTAGAGCCTAGACCCCACGCTTGGTTGGGCCGCCTGCCGCAGAGGATTATCATATTCTCCGAGTGAGCTGTTAATTTAGTACGGAAGAAACCCCTCACGTCTCGGCGATGCGGGAAGACGAAATGAACAGAAAAGTATGGGGTGAGTTTTAGTTGGCCCAAAACGCACGGTGCGGGTGCAGTATAATGGGGCCAAGTTCACCCAAGAGCGACAGCCATCTGGCATCCAACTCTGCCCTGTTCAACTTACCTCAGTTTCACTCTCTCCCTGGATACTGTGCGACTTTCGACCGACCGTTGGTTCGATCCTCCGAGAGTCATGTTGTCAGCCTTCGGTCTGGGCTAGAGAGACGCCACCCGCGCATCCGACGCCATTGACATCATGGCCAATATCGGATGGAACGACCCCTGCAACCGCCGCCACTCATGCTTCTTATCTTTACTGTGACCTCGCCAAACTGAAGCCCCGTTGGTGATAAGCTGGCGATCTGACGCCGCCGGGCATACTCCGGGCCCTGGTCGAGTTTAGCCGGTGGTAAGATCGCTGTTGACATCCAGCCTCTCAGGGCAACTGTGACATCGGTCTCGCCGGGCTCCCCTCCTCTTGGCTTGTTTGCGTCCTTTCTGTAGGAACTTATTCTGTACATAACGTACATTCTTGCGATCGGCTTCTGTATTTCCTTTTTTAGCTGTTGACGTTCTTGTTTGTGCTTCCGTCTACCACGTGGGTTGCTGTTGAATCGCGTGTATCTCGAGGCAGGACATTGCATAGATGTCCGGAAATCGAACATTCAGGTCACACGAGCCTGTCGCTGCGAGGAATTTTTCATGGCGACGCTCGCAAGAAAAAGACACTGCGTTGGCCGAGACCTGAGTGGACCAACGAGGAGACACACCGTATGTTGGACTTCTTGGACGAGCCCAAACCGTGTCAGCGAGTCGCAGCCTTTTTTACTGAACCCGGTCATGATCATCAGCAGTGACGCTGAGAAGTTTGCAAAGAGCTGGATGCGCGCGCTTGGCCCCCCAGTTTTTGCTGAATGCGGGGCTGGTGAGTGGGCGGGCGTGTCTGGGCGCCGAGAATGCCCAGACCACCGCCGACTCATGCGCGACCGAATGTGACCTGCTTTATTTTTCTCAGTGTCCATCCGAGAAGACTTGGTGTTGGGGCTGAATTTCTGGAAAGGACGCTCCGGGCCTTCCTCCCACCGGAGTCATCGCGCCATTGGGGCTCTCTCGATGACGACAAGGCTGGAGATTTGGATCGCCCCAGATACCACCCTTTATGTACGGAGTCTGCCTCCCGCCCTCTTGGCACCGCATGATGTCCATCATTGAATTTGGAACTCTGGGTTTCTCCTTCTCACCCGAACAAGCCGCAGATGCCATCCACCGCTCGAGCAGGCGGCTCATGGAGCCGAATCTGGTATCTCTCGTCTTGACGATCACGGCTGGGGAATGCGCCTCGAGAAAGCCTATAAAACGGAACCATTCGAATGTTGTCCGCCGAGAAACCACACTGTGACGCTAGGGGTTGGCACATCTGCAGGCCAAGACGCCCAAGACCAGCAAATGTAGCCTTTTTTTCACGCTCTTGGTTTCTTGGCCTTGCCCCGATCCTCAAAGATATGTCGGGCAACTCTGCGGTCATGGTCTGGCTCTGACGCTTCCGGGGAAGGACCAGTCATAATGCGGGGAGAAACCCCTAGTGGCATCAACCCTCCGTTGTAACCTTTCTTTCCTCCCCCCGGTCGTCGAGGTGGAGACGCGTTCGCCCAGGTCGCCGGACGATAAAAGGCACCATCTTCCCCCGTGGGGAGGGGAAGCAGCGTTGTGACCCAGATTTTCTTGTCTCTTCCTGCCTCTCATTTGCTTAGAGCATTCTACTGCCGATTGCTTAGGCTGCAGTAGACTGAACCTCCCAGTCGGGACCCCAGGATCTACCTCCCTACATAGCAAAGGTTACCCGTTTGCCCACCATGGTTGAAAGGAAGTACGACATCGAGTCTCCCGAGGAGTCTCACCACATCGAGTCCTCCAGCTCCGCCGAGAAGCCGGATGCCGAAGTTGCTCGGGCCTGGGCGGAGGACGTCAAGCGCAAGCCTGAAGAAGGGGAGCCCGTCACCAGCACCACCAAACAGAAGAACCCCTTGGCGGGGTTGACGACCGAGGAGCTGTTCCGCGATGTTGAGGAGTTTGCCACGGAAAAGGGCCTCGAGCATATTCTTCCCGATTTGAAGAAGGGTGCGCTCATCGCGCAGGATCCGAAGCGGTTCGAAGAGCTTGAAGACCTCACCGAGGAAGACAGGGAACTGCTTCGTCGGGAGAAGACTCATCGCTGGCATCAGCCGTTTATGATGTACTTCATGACCAGTATGTCATCCATACCCGATGGTCCCTACAGCACCTAACAAGCCACAGTTCTCTGCGCCGGTTCTGCTATCGTGCAAGGAATGGACCAGACAGCCGTCAACGGGGCCCAAGAGTATGTCCCCTAGCCAACCTTCAATCTCCTAAACTAAAAAACGATCCAGATTCTATTTCGATGAGTTTAACGTGACCAATGAGTGGCTCCGCGGCCTGATCAACGGCGCCCCCTACCTGTGCTCTGCGCTTATTGGATGCTGGACCACTGCACCACTGAACCGGTACTTTGGTCGCCGTGGATGTATCTTTATCTCCTGCTTCATCTCTTTCGCCGCATCCTTCTGGATGGCTGCTGCTCACACATGGTGGAACCTCTTGCTCGGCCGATTCCTGCTTGGTCTTGCCGTCGGTGCAAAGTCCACTACTACTCCGGTTTACGGTGCCGAGTGCTCCCCAGCCAACATCCGTGGTGCCCTTGTCATGATGTGGCAGATGTGGACGGCGTTTGGTATTATGCTTGGTAAGTTGTCCTTATCGAAGGGTGAGCCACTTGCTAATCATAGCAGGATACATCGCCTCAGTTGCCTTTATGGATATCGAAGTCGAAGGACTCACTGGCTTCAACTGGAGACTCATGCTTGCATCGACTGCTATCCCGTAGGTCACCACTAATACTTTCTCGGGTTCAACTAACAAGTGTCAGGCCCTTCTTCGTCTGCATTCAAGTCTACTTCTGCCCCGAGTCACCCAGATGGTACATGATGCGAGACCGCTATCACGACGCATTCGACGCCCTGTGCAAATTCCGCCCCTCTCAGCTGCAGGCGGCCCGTGACCTATACTATATCCACGCTGCCCTTCAGGTCGAGGAGAAGCTCCGTGAGGGCAAGCGACTGTGGCGCGAGATGTTCATGGTCCCCCGTAACCGCCGCGCCGCGCAGTCTTCCTTCTTCGTCATGTTCATGCAGCAGTTCTGCGGTGTCAACGCCATCATGTACTACTCATCGTCGATGTTCCGCGAGGCTGGATTCAGCCGACGCACTGCGCTGATTACCTCTCTCGGCTGCGGTATTACGAACTGGATCTTCGCTCTGCCTGCGGTGTACACGATCGACACCTTTGGCCGCCGGAACCTCCTACTCACTACTTTCCCACTGATGTCGATCTTCCTGCTCTTCACCGGCTTCTCGTTCTATATTCCTCAGGAGACACATGAAACGGCTCGAGTCGCCTGCGTCGCTACAGGAATCTATCTATACATGATAGTCTACTCACCAGGAGAAGGCCCCGTCCCATTCACATACTCGGCCGAAGCATTCGTAAGCCCTCACTAAACCTTCCCCCTCGGATCCTATCCCAGAAACTGACCCCATTCTCTCACCAGCCCCTCTACATCCGCGACATTGGCATGTCCTTCGCAACAGCCACAACATGGGGCTTCAACTTCATCGTCTCGCTGACGTGGCTACCGCTGGTCGCGGCCTTCAGCTCGCAGGGCGCATTCGGCTGGTACGCGGCGTGGAATGCCTTCGGCTGGGTAACGTGCTACTTCTGCTTACCGGAGACGAAGGCCCTTTCCCTCGAGGAACTCGATCAGGTCTTCTCGGTGCCCACCCGTCAGCATATCGCGCACTATGCGGAGATGTTACCGTGGTACTTTAAGAAGTATATTGTGCGTACGGATGTGCCACCGCAGAAGCAGTTGTATGATTATGATTAGATAGATGGGTAATATGGAGGGGATGATTGGATGATTGAGTGAGAGGTAGGGCTGGTGATAGTAATGAGGCGGTAGTTGGGTAGACTCCCCGCAACGTGGATATGGGTGTGTTATTTAATGTTCGCTACATTCGTTTGTTCCTGGATGGATGATGGAGGAATAGTTATGTGTTTATGATACCTAGGATACTCGACTCCGCTATGGAAACGCTGTTAAGACTTTGCTTAATTGAACTTAAGCTAATGGCCCAGAGTCCCTCGAAATGATCTTTTTTATGTCTTCCATATATTCCTCTCGCATTTCTCTATATTTGCTTGATATCTCCGAGTTAATCGCCCATTTTGCTACTTTAAAAATCAACGTTATAGGTTGTTCGCAGCATCATGTGACTGAGTTCATCTGGCATAAGTACTGGTACATCCATACCGGTTTCAAATGCCATGAGCAGAAAAGTACCTATACTTACACTTTAACTTTTAGAGGCAGTGTGTCTTCCACTAATCCAATGCCAACATGACGCATGCGTTGCAGTGCACGCCTTGCCCCACTTCCAACAATCCCCGTTCATCTGACACCCCTCGACTGCACTATATGTTATGATCGTCACATTTCTGAACCCAAGCCTCAACTCCTAAGCCAAAAGATAAGGAAAGAAGAAGGTGAAGAAAAATGGTATCAGAAAAGGGCAAACAGGCGGCCAGAGATGAGTGCATCATCGAACCCCCATTTCCCGATATAACCTCCTACCGCATGTTCAAGGAATCCGAAAACAAGATCCTCCAGCACCTGTGGAACGCCTCCAAGGCGCTTAGCCGGGATCCAGAAAATCTAAAACACCCCGAGTGGGAAGGGTGGAATATCTGGGACCGCTTTTTCACGATTAAGAGTCTCAGCGAGGAGATTGACGCAAAGGCTACGCAGATGCAGCAGCGACGAAAGAAAGAGCGGGAACTCAAGGAGGAGAGGATGGCTTGGTTGCAGAATAACCTTGAGAAACTTACCCATGTCACAAAGGCACTCTGTCAGCAGAATGACATGCTCAAGAAGGAGACCGTGGCGTTGGGTAAGCAGCTCCGCGATGCGGGCATCCAGCCCAAGAAGATAATCCACCAGCCGATTGTGATGTTCGTGGCCCCTTCTATCCCTCGGACTCTGTATGTCTCTACGACGGGTTAATAACAGTCTTCTCAACAGTCCCACAAGCCCAGCCAGTCCCGACACCACGCCCGTCCCCGTGGGCGCGGTACAGAGCTTACCCTCGCGTCCGAAACCCCAAACCCCTCCGCCGCCATCCAAGACAGCGGAACCCCGGACACCGGTCGCGCAGCAGGAGACCAGTCCCTCAACTAGCAGCTCCTCCTCGCCCGGGAGCCCCAACCTACCTCCATCCCCGGAAATCAATACAGACAGCATTTCGACAGACGCCTCTGGCGACGACTCACCCGACACCAGTCCTCTCCCAAGCCCCAAAGGAAAGCTTGTCCGCTTTCCAGCCCCAGTCGCCGACTACACAGGCACCCGGCCGGCCTTCGAGTATGAATTTAGCGATAATGTCCGCGTCATACGCAACGCACTGTACAACCCCGAACTCCGCAACGGGGCCCCATCAGACAAATCCCGGACCGCCCTCGCGCGCTCCGGGCCCCATAAGGTCAAAGTCTCGATATCGGCCGATTACCCGTCCCCCGTGCATCGCCTGGAGGGCGATGAGATTGTGTACCCAGATACGGGGATAGAACGCTACTACATCGGGTTCTCGCACGCGAACGATGTGAACGGCGAGCTGCGGCTCGCCCTACCCCTGACGCTGGAAGAGCTTTTCACGGGGGTTGCGAAGCGAGTGACGTTCTCTCGGATTGTAGGGCGTGACAAGAATAAACAATTGTTAACACGCCGCGTAACCCTGCGAGTCACGGTTCCGGCTGGTGTTCGAGGAGGGCATCGTATGCGGTACGAGAATTGTGGGAATGTGACAAGGAATGGCCACCAAGATCTATGCTTCACTGTTTATGAGGTATGTAGGACGTGTCTCCGTTTCCCCTGTAACACCAGGTTTGGTTAGGCATCTAGTTGTGAGACTGCGGAGGCCTACTACTAAAAAATGGTTCTAGATCGAGCACCCCGTGTATCAACGTGATCATGCAACCTTGAAGTTGTTCTATAAAGGCGATTACCTTCGTCCCAGCGACTCCATGACCATAACTAGTGTCAGAGGAAGGCGGCGAGTTCTGAGGTTCAACATGTCCTGCAATGTGACTCACCAAATCAGAGAGATGGGAATGCCTATACGCGGTGTGGCGGATGGCAGTTCCATGGGAGATGTGATGCTTCACCCCGATGGGAGCTGAAAGGGTGTCTTCCATCAGCTGGTAGCAACAAGTTATTCGCCATATCCAAATCAGGAGGGATCGTGCGTCCTTTTTCTATAATTCAACGCATACCTTACTCCTCTATAGACCAGCAATCATGGTGTTTCATATCAAAAGGTATAAATAATACTAAAATATTAGGCTTCTATAGGTAAAGGTAGATACAATCTAGCTGATTCCAATGAAAGGGCAAATGCTTGGAGAATAACACGCACTTCCAGCGTGGTTTTAGCCAGCTCATCCCCAGGGGTTTCCATCATGGGCAACTATATTTCGCACTGCATCTAAATGAGGAAACTATCAGACTGTCAAATTGCTACTCGAGAGCAACGCGGACCCAATCCTGAGACTGTGTTCATTTCGCTCGCTCGCTCGCACGCGCTTAACTTCCTAAATGATTAAATGATAGGCAAATAAGTCAGGATGGTCAAAGCGTCAAGCGAACATGGGGCTAAGGATGATTTATGGCTCTTGGTTTCCTGCTATCGCGCTTATTTGCTAGCAGCCAGTCTATTAGCTAGGCAGCACTCCTTACTGATCTTCTTTTTTGATCCAGTGATGTTGCGACGCATCAGAGGAAGCAAATATTGGCTCATGCGCCCATACGTGGCGCAAGAGATGTAGCTGATAACCCCGCTTGTCATATTGACATGGTTCATGCGGTTGGGAAACAACGCATACCTGCATACGCCCTCTTGAGGCCCGATCGCCTACAAAGAGCTTGGATATAATTGCCAGAGTAGAGAACAATTTTCCCACTCTTTCTCTTCTCTCCTGCCCGTTCATTTCTATGGCGAAGAAAAAGGCGAATAAAAAGAAGAAGGTCATTGCCTCAAATTCAAGGGCAACGAAAGAGGATCCTGCGTCCGACCTTAAGCCCGTCGAGTTACCCCAAGAGCCTGTCAAGACTAAACCAGAGCGAGAAGCAACGGAAGGTTATCCTGTGACCTACGCTGAGCCCTCTGAGCTACCCCCAGAGCCTGTCGAGATTGAACCAGAGGCAGACGTGATGGACGAGGAGCTCGAAGCTCCGGTCCCTGAGCCTGTCCCGGAGTCTGTTCCAGAGCCTGTTGAGATTGAATACAATCAGCCCATCACATCGTGAGCCCACATAACTCTCTAAGCGAGCTCTCATACTTGAATGCTGATCTGGCATGCTGGAAAATAGTCCCTACGAATATCCGATCGCAACAGTCCGCATCGGAACAAAGAGTTACGGAATCCCCGTGTACTATCTCCAAAAACACCCCCACTTCAAGAGATATTGGGACTACAATCCAGGTGGAGAAGTTGTGCTTCGCGATGTCGACGAAGATATAGGCCACACAATAATTCATTTCCTATATACCGGCCGGTACGAGACGCTGTATTCAGGTTACGATCTCGCCGCGGAATACCGACGAGGCGCCGAGGCGTACGAGGCTGCGAGGAAATACGATCTGTTCGGGCTGGACAGCCGCTCGGGAACAGATTGAGTATTTCAGTCCGCATGTGCAGCTCCAAACCATCCTCGAGACGGCAAGAGAGATCCTGCCGAACCTTCCTGCGGACGAGACGTGGTTCAAGAATTATCTGAAGGAGTACTGCGCAAATTCTTTTGATGAATCTAGAAATTTTTTCCAACGAGAGGAGCTTGTTGACGCGATGGGCCAGAACACGGCCTTTGACAAAACTATCATGCGACTTACGGTCAACATTATGTTTAGCCGTATCTCGGAACTGGAAGACACCGTTGAGCTTCTCACCAAACAGGAGCCTACAACAGACCCAGAATCAGAGCCGGAGTCGGAGTCGGGTCCTGTACCGTACCCAGCGACCCAGTCTGAGTCCGAGTCCTTACTTGACGCGGGACCCGAATCTGCGGCTGGTATGGGACCTAAGACAGAGGGTGAATATCAGTTAGATTAGCTAACAAATGTAGACGAACCCGCGACGAACCCGCCAGAAGATAAGGATGAGGGAAAGGAAACCATTGTCGACGTAGGGTTCGCCGAAGAAGAACTCCCAGCCGTCAAACCGGGAATATACGCTGCGCTGCCGAAGTATGATTATCATGATCAAGATGGTTCCCATGATCCTGTCGAGGTCTTCGAGGATGGCGTTCCTTCGCCGCGTCCCCAGTCGCTAGTTGAAATACCTTCCGGCCCAGAGCTATTATCTGCGCCTATGAGGTACGGGCTTGGCTGGCGTGAACAAAAGTCCCAGAAGAAGGGTTCCCTGGCGGTCGAGGAAGTGGCTCAGCCTCGCCCTATCACTGCGGACTGGGAGTGAGGTTTTTTTCTTCGTTTTCACTTTCATTTTTTTTTTTTTTGCACATGGATTTGGGTAATTGAGGACTCACATAGCGTCTGCTGCCGTATCAAATTCGAGTGGGTTCTTCCTTGAATTGAACTAGGAACGGAATGCTAGATATTTTGATCATTTTTGTCGCCCGTGTGTAATCAAGAGCCACCACGCCGCTGACGTCTGAAACTTCGTTCCACGTTCCAGAAAAATCTTGCTTGGTGTAGTTCTCCGTTCAATAATTTGGTCCTGAACTAAGAAGAGATATGAGTTGCGGGTATGCTGAGCTGCATTTGAGTCTGCTTCCACCCCGCAGGTCAGGTCATAGTACTATTGACGGTCACTAGCTCATCTCGGCAGGGCAATCTCGCATCTCAGATGCAGAATGGTCAATATCTTCTGCCAACTATGTTAGACCTAGCAAGGTTTAGGATAGGAGGCGCAAGAGCTCTACTATGTATGACAGTCACATGACTCGACTTGGGGGCTGTGGCGCTGCTTCTGGATTCGACCGGGATGTGGCGGAGGTTGCACCTGCCAAGTCAATACTCCCGCTATTATTGGTCCTAGCCACCCAGGGCAGCCAGAGAAATGGTCCACCTTCCCTTTGCAGCGACAAAGTCTCTTCGCGTGCGGTTCTGTATCCTGGGCTGGACGCCTTGGCAATTAGGTAACGCATTGCAAAGAGTGGAACTATGGAACACACAGCAGATTTTGACAGAAGGGAAATCTCGCGGATGGCCTGGGGTAGTAGCGATGTGTCATCCGTCCGCGCTGTCACTGTTTTTCTTCGATTTGGGCAGAATTTGTTGTCGTGCGAGAGGGTCGTTGTCGGTTACCTGCGGTGGTCTGTCTCCCTTGCCCCCCGTTACCCCAGATATCTACGTACTTGCTACGATATATTCGATTAGACTACTGGGGTCTGTGGATTCAATTTCCCCCAGGTTTTCCTGCTCTTCGATTATTACGTGCTAGGTACAGCGCGTCAACCCGCGTCTCGGAATCATGACTCAGATCCAGCGCGGATCGGTGCTGGACGAATCAGTCTCAGTTACACCTCAAAGGGAGTACACGCCCAACATGCAGGATGAGGAGAAACCAGATGAGAAGCTGCCTGTTGCGAATGATGTCTTTGGCGACGAGCAGGATGCGGAGATCAAGTACAAGGTGTTGAGTTGGTGGTACGTTTCCCCAGACTGCGTCGCACGTGCTATGGTATCAAGTGCTAACCATATTCTAGGCAAGCTGGTTTCCGTGAGTTAGATCCTACTCTCCAGACGCAAGGCGACTAAGTAGATGCTGGGCAGTGATGGTTGCTGAAACCGTGTCCATCGGTATCCTCTCTCTGCCCTCTGTCGTGGCCACACTAGGTCTTGTACCGTAAGTTGCACATCCCCAACGCTGATCTATACAACCTAACCAAGTCAAAGTGCCATCATCCTCCTCGTCGGCTTCGGCCTCATGTCCACCTACACCGGCTACACAATCGGCCAGTTCAGGTGGGCATACCCGCACGTCCAGAGCATGGCCGACGCCGGCGAAGTCCTCGCAGGGAAATTCGGCCGCGAGTTCCTAGGAATGGGCCAGCTACTCCTCATCGTCTTCATCATGGCAAGCCACCTGCTCACCTTTACCGTGGCGATGAACACGATCACAGATCATGGGACGTGCTCCATCGTCTTTGGGGTAGTGGGACTTGTCATTTCGTATGTGCTGTGCCTGCCGAGAACGTCGGCGAAGGTCTCGTATCTTTCTGTTGCGTGTATGTTCCTTTCCCTGTGTGATGGTTGAGTGAGCTGGGCTGACATGCATGCAGCTTTCCTCAGCGTCTTTTCCGCCGTCATGGTTGTCATGGTTGCAGTTGGCATCCAGAAGCCGTGGAAAGGCGAGCTGCAGGCTGTAGCTGACACGAACCTCTACCATGCCTTCCTGGGCGTGTGCAACATCGTCTTTTCTTTCTGTGCGTACGACCTAATCTATATCCACCACCACTATCCTCGTCAACCCTTCTAACGTCCAACCAGCCGGCCACGTCGCCTTCTTCAGCTTCATCTCGGAACTCAAAGACCCGAAGGAGTATCCCAAATCTCTCTTCCTGCTTCAAGGCACAGATACAATTCTATACGTAGTCAGCGCAGTGGTGATCTACTGCTATGCAGGGCCAGAGGTCACCTCGCCCGCTCTAGGATCAGCCAGTCCGATCGTTGGGAAGGTTGCCTATGGCATCGCGCTTCTTACTGTACGCCGCCCAATCCAAATCTCCAAGCCTCATCCGCTTGCGAAGGTACACTGGGGCTAACTCATGGTGTAGATCATCATCGGCGGCGTTGTCAACGGCCACGTCGCATGCAAGTACATCTACGTGCGGATCTTCCGCCACACAGACCGCATGCACAAGAACGATCTCGTCGCCGTCGGGTCCTGGGTTCTTATCTTGTTCATCACCTGGGTCGTTGCGTGGGTCATTGCTTCGGCAATCCCAGTTTTCAACAACCTGTTGAGTCTTATCGTACGTCCCCAAGACTCCAATTTGTTGTAGCTCAAGCTAACGCTCCAATCTAGGCGTCGCTCTTCGCGAGTTGGTTTACTTGTCCGTCCCCCTTTCTATCCTCCTGGGTTATATACTATGCACGAAACCAAGCTGACCCTCTCGCAGATGGCTTCAGCGGCATGTTCTGGCTGTACCTAAACCGCGGCCGGTTCTTCGCGACCCCGATGAAGACCTTCCTCACAGTTGTAAATGTGGGCATGATTGTCGTGGCGGCTGTTATTGTGAGTCGGTCCCTTCTCCTTATTTCTTCATTTGGAAGTAGGTCAAAAGTAAACGTGATGGCTAATAATATGTCTGTTTCTCTCCGTACAGTGTGGACTTGGCCTATACGTCTCCGGCAAAGCGCTCCACGAAGATTCCAGCCGGGCGAGTTTCTCGTGCGCGAGTAATGCGTGATGACCCGAGTGGCTATGATCAGATCGGACTACCTACGGGGACGGCTACGGGGACGGCTTCAGGGTTCGATCATTTGAGGTGCCTACCGGTTTGGAGGGAGGGAGGGAACGGACGGTAGATTGTAACATTGGGACTATATATATTATCTTTTGTATATTTATTTGAATGGCATAGTACATAGTACTCCAACACCAGGCGAGCCAACTCTCACCTCTATCTAGTTGTAGAAAATCGGCCCCCTAGAGACTATACCGATTTGACCGCGGACACCACCACTACCGTTTTCAGCACCAGCGACCCCCACTGTGGTCAACGCATCAAATCTATCCATTCCAACCGCGACAAGACTGTTCTTGTGGTCGGTTAAGTTGAATAATGCTCGCTCCAAGACGGGGGTTTCGCTGTGAAACTAATACTACTGCTATCCCTACTGCTATCCGCGATCGCCCTAAGATAAACGGACCATGTCGACCCGCGAGATCGAGACGCAGCGAAGATCCTTTGCAAGGGGAACCCGCAGGTCCGCGACGCGGAAAAAGTCGGGAACCCGCGAACAAAGTAGAATCTTCTTCCGGTTTCATCCACCCTTAGTCACGTGCAGGCAGTCAGGTGACTTGCCCACTTGGTCGAGCTCGAACCAACTTTTGGTTGTTTGGTTGTGCGGTTGTGTGGCGGCGCCACCAGCTCATAGTGGACATAGGCTCAATCAAACTCAAGCCCCCTCAAGCGCCCCCTGGGCGATCGGGAACCCGATTCCGACGTCAAATGACGTGGTTCGTTCAATAGTGGTGAATGCAACGTAACACAACGGAAAGCCCAACGTAACCTTCGACAGGGGGGAAGGGATTGCGGACAGAATCGGAGCCGCGCACCGGCTCTACGGTCGCACATTCATTTTCGCATTATTGCGATCTCGCGTTTTTTTTCCTTCGAGCCTTACGGAGGACGTCCGGAGTATGGCGAGTCGCAATTAATTCGGGCGACGACGCTTGTTTGACCCGGGTGGTACCTGTAGTGGAGATTGCGAAATGTGGGTACGGTCTGAATAATATCCAGCGGGGATTTTGATTTTGTGGTTTCGGTTTCGGATTCAGGTTCGGATTGGGTTTTGGTTTGGGAAATTAGGATCCGGTTGGGTGCCTGCCTGGAGTAGGGATTGTGAAAACTCTGCAAGGTGTCTTAGCGAAAGCGTTGGGGAGAGGGGGAAGGGGGGGGAAGGAGTACTCTGGGTCTACTGTGGTTGAGATTATTGGGAGAGTTGGAAAGTCAAGCGAAGTGAAGTTGTAGGTACAGACGTCGAGTCTATTCTCTATCGAAACGATCTATCCTGTAGATATATGGATATGGATATGGATATCATGCTAGTAAGATAAAATGAGGTATCAAACTAGCCAAAGACAAACACAAAAACACAAAGAAATAATCTATGAACATCCGATGATGACGATGCGTAGCACCATCCATCTAAACACTCATGTATCTCATCAACCACAGACATCTTTCTCATATGAGTGCGCTCACAAAGCGCAGTCGGGTATCACCTCATCCTCATTAACAAGTATGGTAGGGTAAGGTAGGAGTAAGTAGCCGCTGGGGCATACATAATCTCCACCCGGGTATCAGGTATCAAATATTGATTTGGGAAAGAATCAATAACAATTCAAAGGCATCTAAGCCTCACGGGAGGTGCCCTTCTCGCCATTGCTGTCGCTGCTGCTGTCGGCGCCAACCTCCTTGGGCTCGGCGTGGCCGAGACCCATCTCGTGGTGCTGGCCGGCGGTGTTGTTGACGTCGAGGCCGAGCTCGCGCGACTGTTGCGTGATCTCCTCGAGGGAGAGCTTGGGCAGGTCGTGGGCGACCTTGAAGGCGAAGCGGCCCTCGGTGTGCGCCTTGGCGTAGATGATGTCGATCTCCTCGAGCTCGCGACCGGCGGTCTCAACGAAGAAGAAGTAGCCGAAGGGGATACCGATGAAGTTGATCAGCGCGAAGAACAGGTACACGCCCCAGGGGGAGACATCCGCGAACAGGGGGGTGAACATGACGACGGCGAAGTTGGTGATCCAGTTGGTGCAGGTGGCGGCGGCGGCTCCGGCGGTACGGGTGCGGAGAGGGTTGATCTCGGGAGGGTAGATCCAGGGGAGCGGGAGCAAGGTGAAGGCGAAGAAGACGATGAACAGGAAGATACCGACGATGGCACCCTTGGAGTTTTCGGTGTTCTCCTTGATCAGGCAGCCCATGGTGATGATGAAGGAGAGACCCTGGCCCGCGAAACCGATCAGGAAGAGCTTGCGGCGGCCGACCTTTTCAACCATGAAGAAGGACGGGATGGTGGCGATCGCGTAGACGGTAGCAAAGACACCGCCGAGGACGAGAGCCAGGCGGCGCTCGAGACCCAGGTTGTCCTCGAAGAGCAGGGTGGAGTAGTAGATGGCGGCGTTGCAGCCGGTGAACTGCTGGAAGAACTGGCCGGAGCAACCGACGAGGAGACGCTGGAATTCCTGGGTCTTGCCGAAGGTGAAGATGGTCTTCCAGCTGGCCTGCGAGGAGCGGGTCATTTCAATGTCGGCCTTCATGAAGTTGTACTCGGCGAGGACCTGGTCGGAGTCGGCAGGCTCAGCCTTGAGGCGGGCGAGCACATCGACGGCCTCATTGTCGTGGCCGCGCATGATGAACCAGCGGGGGGACTCGGGCAGACCGAGGACACCGCCAGCAACGATCAGGGCGAAGAAGACCTGTAGGGCAACGGGGAATCGCCACTGGACGGTGTCGGGGACGTACGAGAGACCGAAAACGACCCAGTAGGCGATGAGCGTACCGACAGCAATCATGGCACCCTCGAAGCACACGAGCAGACCACGGTTGTGGGCGCCAGAGCACTCGGACTGCCAGACGGGGATGGTTGCGGTGTTCATGCCGTTTCCGAGACCAGAGATGACACGTCCGACGACGAACTGTCCCAGACCCCAGTGGGCACCGAACCCAGCGCAGGAGATGATGGCACCGATGATCAGCACACTGGCGCCGGCGAAGATGGTGCGCGTGCGACCGATCCTCTCACCGAAGAACATGGAGAAGAGCGCGCCGAAGAAGCAGCCGATTTCGTAGCAGGCCGTGACCGCGCCACGGATAACGTTGAGGTGGTATTTCTGCGAGTCGGTGGCATTTTCGGGCATCGCGAGGGTGGTGAACTCGGCAGTGAACTGGTCGCCGTTGAGCAGACCAGACATCATACCCTGGTTGTAACCAAAGAGCGAGAAACCCATGACGGCCGTGAAGGTGATGGCCAGGCGGAGCCGGCGCCCCGCGAGTCCGCTTGTTGTTGTCCACATCTTGTCAGGTACTGGAGCACTGACAGGGGTGAAGCAGAAGTAAAAAAAAAAAAAAAGAAAAGCACGGATGCAGATGAAATGCAAGATAGTCCGGGACGGGGTAGATGCGGACTTCTTATATCTCCTCCATACCCCCCATCTCACCCCCCCGGGCCCTGCAAATGTCTTGGCCGGACCCAGGCGGGGAGCGGTTTGTTCTCGTCGACGATCCACAATGACACGAGGAAACTCTTGCGAGGGCCACTCGATCTAACCAACTTGGACACCCTCCCCCGTCATTTGCTGCTGGGGGTCCACCGCTGCTGGCGTATGGGGCTGTTCTTGGGCGACCCACCGGCCGCTGGGCGCATATAAGCCGAGCCTGACCCGGCGGCTAATAGAGGCCTTGTGGCCGGATGGGGAAGGACAGGCGAGCCCGATCTGCGCTTCACTTTCCGAGGGATTTTTAAGCGTTCACAAAGGGAGGGTATCCCGAGACACGACCACGCCACGAGACCTGCTCCCCCGTCTCCCCAATGTCGCCCCCATCGCCTTCGACCGCACTACCCCGCGCCCCCGACAAAGCCACAACGCGGAGAGTCAGCATGAAAAGGCACAGGACATGTTCCTGAACCACGAAAAACCCAGCGAAGCCCAACCCGAACTTTCGTCGTCACCGCATACCAGGTCCCGAGTGGCGACCGGGCTCGGCCGCACGCCACCACCGCTGCAACCCTGAAAGGAAGAGGCTTAAGCAGCCTACCACAGTGCTTGAAAATCCTTGTCTCCAGCGATGCGAGCGTGCAACTGGCCGAGAGGGTCGTTTGCGTCAGCCAAGCCCAAAGGATGCGGCCGGTCTTGGCGCTAAGTGGGGCCTTCCCGTAGTTATTCCGCACAATTTGGGCCACAAAATGAAGATGGATGCTCTTTCCTTTTTTCCGTATGTCAAAACGGAGAACCCCCGACAACGTCATCCACGTGCGGTGCACCACTCACCATGCGGCCATCTTCGCTTAGGGTGCAGGGCGCAGGGTGCGAGCGTTGGCGAGTGGACCGCGCAATGTAAAAAAAATCTCCTCCGACAAGGGGCGTCCGGTGCCGATGATCTCGATAAACCGCGTCAATGGTTACCCGGCAAAAGGAGAGACCCATCCTCGCTGCAACATGTAACAGCGCCGTGGGGTCCTTGGTTTCGCTACCGTCGAGTCGCAGACGAGGCCCACGACTCATGCGCTAGCTGTTGGAGCAACGAGCGATGACTATGTGGCTTGAACGGCTTGAACACAGCTCACGGGCAGAAGGATTCTTCGTGGAGGGAGGTGCTACTCTCTTGGCCACGGGATGCCGCATGGCTTCGTTGGACAGCGTTGTACTCGAGTGACGTCTTGCCGACGTCCAACAACTAACGGCCCCCAACTGTGAGACCAAGCAGGGCAGCTTCCCCGACTCTCGAGTCCCCGCGGGTTACGCACTCGCGGGGGTCGGAGGCTAATACACCAAAACGACAAGGAACTCCGTAGAGATACTACATCGACACCGATCACCAGGAACAGCACATGGACACGGTCCACACGATAAACTCAACGCTGATCGGCCGATGCCATCGATGTGCATCTGAAGTCGAAATTCCACGAGTCGAGCAACCTTGCAACTATGGTATTGATCTACGAGGGTTCTCACACCGCAATGACTGGGGTTAGGTTGCTCCGGAGAAGTGATCGTCTCTCCTGTTGCGGGGGTCCCGGAGGGACAAAGCAAGCACACATGCATGACGCACAGCGACCATCCCTGGATCATCACCTGCGCAAGGTTTCATGCGCTGTCACTGCTGTCGCTGGCAGTATCCATAGCTAACGGCTGTCGTTTGCTTTCCGGGCTTGGCTCGCTCGTGTCCGGGTTGATGTTCGGGTTGCCGATGGGATACGAGGTTGTCGGAGGTGCGGGGGAGTATACTATCAATCCTCGACGTACATGGTTCTACGGGTAGCTGCGTAGAAAATAGTTGTAGTACACGGTCGCACAAGGCCCCTGTCTTCACTCTCTTTATGTCGGATATGTACATAATGCCTGGTCTGGAGCATGATTCGTGTTGATGAATGTCACACCTCGTGATATCGCAGAGGTTCGACCCGGGCTACCAGTTGCGACCCAATTCAACAAGAGTATATATGTAAAGACAGAACAATTGAATTACTATCACAATAAACCAATCTTAACATATATATTTCTTGTAATAATCATGAGCTGAGAACTGAACATGCACATTGCTGGTGTTGATATATATTATGGTTTGCTTGCAACCAGGTTCCTGACAAGCCACAATCGCGCCGCATGCGGCAGCACCTGGCCTTTCGGGATACCTTACCCAATTCTAACCACTGTTGACGCTCAACTATCCGTGTGACTCAATCCTGTAAGATGCGAGGAAATATTCCACCAATAATCTCCAAACGCAAACCACCATGACCATGATTGATAATCGCAGTTGGAGTCGAGTGGACTCGGCGCATCGGCCGCTAACACGGCAGCCTGGCAGCCTGAGAAAATGCCCTCACACACAGAACACACGCGGGCCTGCCAATCATCTCCCTCACCAACCCGACCTGGAAAATTGCTCCACAATCCACTTTGCGCAAAAGTTGGCCAACAGGGTTACACTATTGGCCGCCTTGGAAGTTAATTCTTTTCCGCTTCGGGTGCCCTAAGCGCTGATCCGGTTATGTTTATGTGCGCCATGTGAAAAAGCCGAACCAGGTGATTTCGCTAATATCCGAGGACGTACTCCGTACTCGATATTATTGAGGCCGGGATTGCGATACTCCGGCGTAGATACGGAGTTTATCTCGTCAAAAAGGAGGGAGGGTGGATCACCGTAGGCAAGACGCTTATTGAGTTCTTGTTTGACGACTGTATGGATTATTGGTAGCTGGCCGACTTTTGGGGCACGGAGTATATGTATAAGACCAGGTGATATAGTTAACTAACTAGTTCGATGGGCTTGCTTCCTCCATACATATGGACACTCTCCGAGATCTCTCTTTTTTTTTCTTTCGAAGGCGGGCGCGTGCTTTCCTTACGCGGCTGAACCTCGGATGGCCCTTGGGACCAGGATTATGGCCTGACCGCTACATAGTTGTCCGGACGCATATGCCCATGTTTTTTCCTTCTTCTTCTTTTTTTCTTGTTGGTATATTTGTTATTGAATCTCCGATCTTCGAAGGCCTATGCTTCGCTCAAGCGTATATCATTGCTACGGAGGATACAAAGATGGTCCGCAATGTTCACGTGACCCCCATCCAGTCAGGTATGTATGTGAGCCGCGTGCAAAAATCGCGACTATCACTTTTATATGCTATACATTATTGAGGGAATAGTTTTACTTTTCCCCCTTTCCCATGGTTCGGCTTCATATGACTGCCCATACGGTGTGGAAAACAGGGGCTGGGCTTCCTGCCGGCGCAGGCGCCGATATAGGTTAGTAGAAAGGAGCAGTGCGGGTAGGGTTGAATATCTCAGAGTTTTTGGTTCTCCACGATACTAAATCAATAATAACAAAGCAGGGGAACACAACGTCGTATGGTGACGCGGCAAGAAAGGACATGGGATTGTTTTGCACTAATAAGCGCCACCACAGTCTAGCAGGGTCCAGAGAAGACACGCGGTTACTCACTACGGAGTCCTACGGAACTAATGACCGGTATCATGCCAACCAATAACAAAGCGGCGCGTTAACTGGCTGGATTTAAAATGCGGAGAGCTACGGAGCAGGCCTGAGTCTATGGATACCTAGGCATCTCTACCTAATGATTTGCATGTGACGGGCTCGGAATACTCTCCCGCCCCCAAGACGAGAATGGAGATACGACGCACGATTATGACTACCGCTACTAAGCATTGGGCTAGAATACAACGGAGACGTAGAATATTACACAGGACTGCTCTGCGAACAGGCTCGAGGAGACTTATCCAACTTTTCCGGTTCACAATCTTGGGACCCAGACTCATCGACGCTGCGGGTCGCCTCGAGGACATCAGGCTGCTGCCCAAATGCCTCATCATGTACCGGCGCCTGCTCGAACCCCATCGAGCGCTCGTCCCCGGGCACGGGCCAGATGAGACCAAAAGCCAGGTACGCGACGCCACCGACAAGGAAGCTGAGCTCCCACCCGAGCGCGTACATATTCGACGCCGCCTCATTCAGTGTAGAAGAGCTTGTGCTGCCAAAGCTCTCGATGAAACCTGGAAGCGGAAGCAGGAATCCAATGACGAAGGCCGCGAGCGCACGCACATTCGCCCCGTGGAAATAGTAGTATATCCCCGACGAGGACCCTGTGTACATGGCCGCGAGGGTCATGTTCCCCCTGCGCAGGATGAAGTAGTCCACGATCATGATTGAGACGACGGGGCCCTGGAAAATGGAATACCCGTTGAGGAAGTTGAGGAAGCCCGTGGCGGAGGTGACGATGCGCCAGGGGACGATGGCGAACGCAAGGATGAGGCACAGGAACTGGCCGCGCACGATGTTGAGGTATTTGGGGAGTAGGCACGTCACGTCGGCCGCAAAGGGGATGAAGTTGCACGCGATTGAGGTGCCCAAGGTCGCAAAGGCAAAGCTTGCGGCGGCGAAGAACACCCCGGCGCGAGCGGACGAGGTATACCCGTGGTCGAGGATACCGTTGAGGAGGTCGTATGGGTTCCAAAAGCTTTCGCCGTACAGGTTGAGCACTGCAGACTGCGGGATTCCACATTGTCAGCCAGTCAACACTTGGCAGCAGGAAGAATGTCTCCCAAAGAGAAGAGTGGTTTACATACCGTGCTGATAACCCCAAAGGACGCGCACAAGGTCTGGCCAATAGGCAGTGCAATCAACTGGCCCCAAGTCTGAGCATTGCGTGCCTTGGAGTACCGTGCGATGTCCGGGATTGTGACGAGCAGGGCCGAGTTGGAGCCCATAACGGCATTAAACTGCGAGACAATGGCCCAGGCGAAGACCTTGGTGGACGATTTGGCCGACTCAGCCTGAGAGTCGAGCGAAGATGACCCCACGCCACCGTTGGCCTTGGTTGCCCAGATGACGATCCCCAGGCCGGCCAGGGGAAGTACCGCTGACTTGACCGTGAACAAGTGCTGTATTCGGAGAAATTGTGGAGATCTGAGCTAGACATCGTGTTCCACATTACTCTAGGTATAAGCTCCCAGAGGAAGACAGCGGAATTTAATCTCCAGAGTACATAAGAGCCCAAGACCTCACCAATGGATATCTTCTGTACGTAGACAAAGGGCAACTTCCAAAGCCAACTAAATCAAAATGGCGGCCCTTGATATCGATGCTACCCTTCGAAGCCTGACTATTGACGAAAAGGTGACGCTGCTCGCTGGCGCGGACACTTGGACCACTTCACCAATCGAACGTCTCTCGATTCCCGCAATCAAGGTAAGAACTTTGCAGCATATTGGACCTGAACAGCACTGAAAAGGGATCAACAGACATCGGATGGCCCACACGGTCTCCGCGGCTCGACCTTCTTCAACGCCCAGCCGGCAATGCTCCTCCCCTCCGCCACAGCCATGGGCGCAACATTCGACGCGGATCTCATGCACCGGGTCGGCGAAATGCTTGCCCAAGAAGCCAAAGAGCGAGATGTACATCTCATCCTAGGTCCGACAGTCTGCCTTCAACGCTCGCCACTGCTCGGCCGCGGCTTTGAGGCGTTCGCCGAAGACCCCTGGCTAAGCGGATCGATGGCATCCGCATACATCAGCGGTGCGCAGGAGAACGGGGTCGGATGCTGCATCAAACATTTTGCGGCACACGATCAATCAACAGAGTCGACCGAAGACGACGTCCGGGCTTCGGAGAGGACGCTGCGCGAGGTGCATCTGTTGCCGTTCCAGATTGCGGAGCGCAACTCAAAACCCTGGGCTGTGATGACGGCGTATAATAAGATCAACGGGGTGCATGCGTCGGAGAACTCGTGGCTTCTTACGCAGGTTCTGCGCGACGAGTGGCGCTCGAATTCTCTCACGATCAGCGACTGGTTCGGCACGTACAGCACATCCTGCGCGTTGAACGCGGGGCTTGATTTGGAGATGCCGGGCCCTTCGCGATGGAGAGGGGATCTGCTCCGCTGGGCAATTTTGAGTAAGAAAGTATCAAAACGCAAGCTTGATGCTAGTGTGCGACGTGTTCTGGGACTAGTGAGACAGGTTCTTCAGAGTGCCGAGGCAGGATCGGGCAGTGACCGTGGCGACAGAGCGGAGAAGGACGAGCTGTGCCTCGAGGTTGCGAGCGACGCGATCGTTCTCCTGAAGAACGATCAGAGGGTGCTACCCTTGGATCCTACGCGAGACTGTACGTACGCGTTGATCGGACCCGGGGTTCTTTATCCAGCCATCAGTGGAGGGGGCTCAGCCGATCTGACCCCGTACCATATCAGCTTTCCGTATGATGCATTCGCGGCCGTTGTTGGGGCCGAAAGGGTTCAGACAGCCATAGGATGCCGCGGTCACTTTTACACTCCGCTCTTGACGACCGGCGTCTCGATCCCAGGAAAGTCTCTCCCCGGATACACCGTCGAGTGGTATGCCACAGACCCCCTTGAAACTCCCAGCCCGGCACCCATTGCATCCACAACAACAGCGCAACCGTCCATGTACTTTGCCGATAATCTACCCAAGACCGTCCCACAACGTTACTGGGTTCTGGCACGAACGACCTACGTTGCAGACAGGACATGCACCCTGGAGCTCGGACTCTGTGTAATTGGAAGGGGCAAACTGTTCGTTGACGGTAAGGAGCTGATTGATCTGTACTCTGACCAGCCAGTCAAAACGCAGCAGACTCCGTTCTTCAATCAGGCGAGTATGGAGGTTATCGCCAGCCTTGATGTTGTACAGGGCCAGCAGTACGCTCTCAAGGTCTATCTGCAGAGTGACGGGGCAGTTGCCGGCGCTGCGGCGTTGAACTGTGGAGGGTTGCGGGTTGGGGCCATGGAGAAGATCGATCCGGTCGCTGCGCTGCATGACGCGGTGCAGCTTGCCAGAAGCGTCGACTTTCCGATCGTGATTGCCGGGCTTAACAGCGACTATGAGGCTGAAGCATTCGATCGTACTACCCTTGCATTACCACCAGAGGTAGACGAGCTCATCTCCCGTGTCATCGACGCCAATCCCAACACGGTACGATGAGGTCTTTCTCTTCCAACATACGGCTGGTTCCTCTTAGCTAACCATTATATACTCTCTTTATCTGGATCATTGTCACCCAGTCAGGCACTCCGATCCAGATGCTGCCCTGGATCAAAAAGGCGCCCGCAGCTCTGCACGCCTGGTTTGGTGGTCAGGAAACTGGAGCTGCAATCGCCAGCGTCCTCTTTGGGAAAACAAACCCCAGTGGCCGCCTCTCCATGACTTTCCCGCAAAGACTCGAGGACACTCCTGCATTCCTGTCGTTTGGCAAGGGGAACAAGGAACTGCACTACGGGGAAGGCGTGTTTCTCGGCTACCGGTACTACGAGAAGTTACAGAATCCACCATTATTTTGGTTTGGATACGGGTTGTCATACACCGTGTTTGAGTACTTGCACCTCAACGTCCAGCCCCCGGTAATTCAGACTCTGGATCGCGATGGTACTTTTGACGTGGTTGTCCGGCTTCGCAACACCGGGGTTTACCCTGGGAAAGAGGTTGTGCAGGTCTATGTCAAGGACGTCAAGGCCTCCGTTCCACGACCGGTGAAAGAGCTCAAGGGATTTAAGAAAGTGTGGATTGAACCTGGGAAGATAGCTGCGGTGCGTATTACGCTTGATAGGTACGCCTTGTCTTTCTGGAGCGATGTTGAAGAGAGCTGGGTGGCGGAGCATGGGATTTTTCAGATCATTGTTGCAACTAGTGCGGATCCAGCAGATCACGTTCTACAGGGGACATTGGAGCTCAAAGAAAGTCTGGTGTGGTCTGGTCTATAGACTACAACACGGGTTAGGCGGTTATTGTGACACCAAATTCTCTGAAGCTTTGGACCCAAGCTGTGCCAGGACATCAATGAACGAAGTAAAATATACCTGTGCCCGACTGCGAATGGTATGGTTGTCGGTACACTGAAGCACCTCTAGTAATATACTGCCCACTCTTCGAAGTACTTCAACCATTGGCTCCCCTAGAAGACGAACAAGGTGCAGCGGGTATCTATTCAAAACACCGAGAATGTCGTTCACGATTTCTATCTTGCGCAACAAGGGTGTGACAGCATGGTTGCTGTACCCAAGGATCTTTGTAAGATTGCACTCAATGGCTTCCTGGAAAATAAGTAGACGAAGACAGGCGAAGCGCAGCGCAATTGAGCATTCTTGCAAATGGAAGCAAAAGCGAGGAGAGACGGGGTCCGACACAGTTTGCGGGATACTCGCTGTGGTCGACAACGTGGGATGGTTGTCTAGCATGCCAGTGAACTCCAGATATGTTTGCGTCAGCTCCTCGTGGTTGATGAGGCCAGAGTCCTTGCTGGCGCGCATGATATCTATGATATCAGCTGCACGATCCCACACGCGCCGTCCGAGATGATACCCGCTCAATATCTGCTCTTCTATGGTAGGTTCGAAGCACGTGAGTTGTACGCTGCCATGCTCTAGAGAGGTTTCGAGCGTAACCGGGCCGCTCAGGTAGGGTGCCCTGAGCAAAGCAGCGCGGTTGGACAAGACAGAAGCCGAGGTGTCACACAGATTCATATGCCAGAACAAGTAGCGGAGTATCGTGTTTTCTGTGGGGTCATCGCGTGGCAGCGACTCCTCTGCGTAAAGGCGCATGCGGTGAGCGAGCAAGGCAGCTTGACCGTATATGTGCCAAGCAATGCCAGATCTTCCGGTCGCATGTTGGAGTGCGGTGGACTGGAAGAGGCGCACGATTAATGAGGACGAGTTCGGGTACTCCAGGTCATAATCTTCGTAGGCAGCGAGCATGTCTCGAGAGGCGTGAAGGGCGGGCTGTAGGACTTGTTCGCGAAATGGAAGAAGGGTTGGAGGCACAACGGAGGCCACTGATGCGCAAAGGCCGGTCATAACTGCAAATTTTCGCATCCAACTAAGGCACTGATACTGGTCCCCCGATTGCAGAACCACCGGGGGTGCGTTGTCGGAGAACACTAGGTGTGCGCTGGCACGGAGGCTCGCCTCATGTACAATGGGAGCGAGTGGGAATACAAACCGCATGTATAGGCGGATGCAGTGGTCCAAGATTTCCGGCGCCCCGGGGACTGCTACAAGAAAATTTCTCCGAATTGTGGTGGCAATGCCTGGTTTGATGCGGTCCGCTAAGATATCACGCCCCAAATCGTACGAGAAAGAAGTCTCGGGGGAGTCTCCCAACCTGGTATCCAGCACCCCAAACTCTGCTGAACGCGCCGGCGAGCCCAACAAAGCGGAATCGATAACGGTGGGGTCTTGCAGCGGTTGGTTTGTCATGGGCTCTCCATCAGTCGCTCGTAGAACCCTGGGCCCGCGACGTTTGCGAGCAGACTGATAGAGGCATTCAATCTCACCAGCTTGGCAAGCTGAACATGGTTGGGTGCCACTGCACTTGACTTTCCTCGACCGGCAGCCGTCGCAGGCCCGTGATAGGATTGATTTGCGGCGTGGAGGCGACATGGGGACGCTGCGGGTTACTCGGAGAAACCTGGAGAAACTGCGGGGATCAGCTGGAGTTTAAATATTGTACGTAGTGGCTCCGGGCTCGTGAGCCACTTTCCAACCAAACCCTGCACGTATTTGTCGTATTCAAAAATCAGGGCGGACGCGTTCCGGTCCGTTGCCAAATTTTGCGCACCCACCAAACATATCTATTTTCTAAACCCTTGATTTTCTAGTTCATAGGGGGTTAGATCTGTTTATTATATAATATAGTAATAACTAACTAGCTTTTTAAACTATAATAATTAAAATTCGTGGTGCAAATCAAAGATGAAAGAAAATGCGAAAAAAACACGAGATTTATGGGAGGCGCGTAAAGTGGTTTCGAAAATCTACCTTGGTTACTTTAAAAAACTTTATTCTAGTAGATTATAGCCACAATTTTACCTTCTTGTATTTAAAAAGTAGAACTATATTATTATTTTATAATAATATAAGTAAGAAGTACGTATATCTACTTTTTAAATACAAGACGGTAAAGTTGTGGTTATAATCTACTAGAATAAGGTGTGCGCAAAATCGACAGTGGAAGGGAACACGTCCGCCCCGATTTTTGAATACGACAAATTGGTTCGAAAACCGACTCCCGACAATGTAGCCGAGCCTTTCCCTATTCGAGGTTTTAACCCCAAACCTTCATTAACTCCTCGACTCGCAAGTCTCGGAGCACCCTTTAAGGCCGTAGCTCAGCTCCGCAGTCACTCGCGAGTCCAACTCGGCAAGCACATTAAGAAGTGACGAAAAGAGCAGCCTGGCCCGGGTAATCAACCCCTCTCCCGGGCATTTATCCAGAATCTCCAAGAGGCAAACAGCAGCGCGCCTCAGTTTCTCGACCTGTCTCCATTAGATCTCACATGATTAGGGGAAACAGGGGCACTTACGCACAGTTCCCCGTTAGCCTGGAGAGAGAAAAACGGCATACTTGCTGTAACGTTTCGAAGCTCGCCTATGATTTCAATCTTCCGGATGGCTAGCGTGGTTGGGTCCCGGGGCAGACCAAAGGCGCCATGGAAGCCTACGTCGCTAGCCATTTGCAAAATATGAAGGCGCAAAAAGTGGAAGGTTATAGACAGGTTCGCTCGCTGGATCCAGAAGGCCCGGCTACGGTACACCCGGACCCGGTTGACGGTTGAAGGCTCCTCTAACAGGAAGCCTGGCCTCTGGAGCCAGGTCGGCAGATTGTCGAGGGTACTTGCAAAGATCATGTAGGGCTCGAGGACCCTATTCCTTATGAGATCATCGCTGCCGCCATTAAGGGTCGGATGACCAAGGCTCGAAAGCACATTCATGTTGACGACCACGTCGGCAGCAGCGGACCATAAGCGGACGGTTAACTGAAATCCGGCATTGAGCTCATCTTCAAAGGACGTTTGGTTGTGCTCAATCCTCGTGTCAAACGCTCCTAGTGACTGGCTAGCAACTTCACTGACGTTTGAAACTTCCTCCAGAAAAGTACCGGGCAAAACTAGAGGCCTTCTATGCAGCATGGAGGCCGACCCATCTGCCATATGTAACACTGCAAGCACCCGTCGCAGTATGAGCCCCGAGGGGTGGCAAAGCCCGGCATATGTCGCTTCATCCTGCAGGCCCATGGACTGGGCCAAATGCAGCGCACCAGCCATGACATGCCACGACATGCGTGTCTTACCAAGGTAATGCAGCACATTGCTATGCCAGTTTCGAACAACAAGCGAAATTAGATCTGGATACTCAGTATCAAAGTCATGATGGTGCAAGAAGGACTCTCGAGAAGCCCGGAAAAAATGGTCTAGCAGGAGTTGAGCTTCGGGGTACACAGTCCGGGGTACACGGCTGCACACAACGGCACATAGCGCTGTTAGATGTGTAAAGTCACGAAAGTGTTGAATAGCAGGCTTGGTGGTATCGGCCCACGCCATGGGCTCAGCCAGAAGTATTGTAACGCTAGCGCGGGCAGAAGCTTCATGGATAATGGGCTCCGTCGGAAACATCCATTCCATGTAGAGGTCAATGCATCGCGTAGCGACCTGTGCTGCGGAGGTGCCAGTGGCCGCGATGACAGATGTCACAAGCTTGTGGTGCACCTTCTGTAGTTGGTCCATAACCAGTTCTCCTGATGTCACTGACGAAGCGGCTCCGCACGGTAGCGAACTGTGTATTGCAGGTACAGGCGGCATCTGCAGGGATACTGAACGCACTGCCAAGTTGCGGACCTTGGGTCCCCTCTTCTTAGGCGGCTCAGCGCGCTGGCAATCGATCCCTGCTATCCTACAATTTGAACACCCGCCCACAGCTGCGTCGCACTAATGCGGTTAGTGTCTACAGAAACACGGAGATGCAAGACAACCATGGGCTCACCCTGACTTTCCGTAGCCGACAGGAATCGCAGGCACGCCTGAGGCGTTTACTAGAGAAAGACTGCATTCGGAAGAAAATTGGAGATGTGGTGGGTATTGCCCCAGGTAATTGCGGACATTTGCTAGCTGACGGAGATCTCTGTTACGAGGTGGAGTGCCGGCATTCTTATAGCCTCAGCCACGTCCATGGGCTAGTGGACCCCGTACTCCGCCTTAAGAAGCCCCCCAGAGGGACCGTCACCCCGCTGCTGTGAAGCAAAAATGCTTATGAAGGGAATATTGATGGTTAAGCAGAGAGATTTCTTCGCCTAATTCGTAATGTACACAAAACGTGACTCTTATGTCCTCAGCTTAGGGCTTAATAGCGAGACAAATTCAAAACTTGGCGTCCGATGACACTGCCGCTTCCTTGTAATCGTCCTCATTCGTACCTTCCCGCTTACGGCTCACAATATCACTCGCTCGCTGGAAAGCATCTCTCCCATCGAAGACCTGGGAAACCTCTTCCAAGGTCAAGCCCCGTGTTTCAACAAAAGAGAAATAGATAATCACAAGAACAAGCACATCAAATGAGATCTGAACAAAGTAATACCGCCATGAGATATTCTCCAGCCCCACGGGGTTGAGATAGCTCGCATAGAACCCAGATGCGTTGACGGTAAACATGACAAAGGAGAAAAAGAGTCCCCGCTGTTTCGCGGTAATGATTTCCAGCGTATAAGTGATAAGCAGGGGGTTCCAGCAGATTGAGTTAAAGAAGGTGACAATACAGATTATAACGACGGTTCCGATGCCATGACCTTTGCTCGGACTCTGTTCATAAGTTGCGACCAGCGCGACCCAGATCGAGAAAGATAAAAGCATGCCCGTCGTGGAGGCGAGAAAGAGAAATCGCCGTTTGACCCGGGGCACGATCAGGGCCCCCACCACTGCCGTAACCCACTGCCAGATACTAAGGATAGCGTTGATAAGAGTCTTGTCGTGGGAGGTGGTCATGCCAACAGACTCAAGGACCAAAGGCAGATAACTTCCAACGAAGCCGATCCCCAGGCACTGCGAGGCCACAGCAGTGACAAAGATAATCCACAGCCGGTAGCGGTTGGCCTTGGAAAAAGAGAATCGATCGCAGGCCTTCCTTGTTGAACTGGAGAACTGTCTTATCGGCCTCGACACCCGCAACGATTTCTTTGAATTCTGCCTTAACAATCTCGTCTTCAATTCCGTTGCCGTGGTATTTGACCAGAAGAGTTCGTGCTTCGTCAAGGCGACCCTTGGAAACGAGCCACCGCGGGCTTTCAGGACAGAACCAACTGAGAGCAGCCTGCATCGAAGGCAGAACAAGCTGGAGCAGACAAGGAAGCTTCCACGCCCATTGCGAATTCATTTCATATGTAAAGAACGTGATCCATGCACCGATAATAAAGCCCAGTGTGATACATGTATTGTAAATAGAGGTGACCGTCTCACGCTGTTTTGGGTGGGCCAGCTCGGTCACAAGGACTGGTGCGCCAAGCTGCTGAAGTACGACACCAAACCCAAGGACCATCTTGGCCCCTGCAAACATCTCAAGCGAGTGCGAAAATGTCTCCATCAGGACCATGCCGATGATGATGATAGCCCCGGATCCGACGAGGACCTTGCGGCCGAACTTGTCGCTCAAGAAACCTCCAATCAGGCATCCAACCATGGCACCAACAGACATGGAAGCACCATAGAAGCCAAGCTTTGCGCCCGTGGGATTGTCGAAGTTATCCATGAAGACATCGACTGACTGGAGGCCGTTGGTCATGCTGAGGTCGAAGCCAAGGGCGGCGGTGGTGAGCATGGGGGCGATAAGAAGCGCGTACAGCTTGATCAAACTGGGTACTTTGTACCACGGTGGTGCCTCGCGGATGAGTTGACGGATCCGCTCCTGCTCGGGGGAATCAGCCATGATAAAGTTATAGCTGCCCTGGGTTCGAAGGAGTAATAGTCTAAAAGATGTGTGATCATGGTAAGTATAGGGCGGGAGGCGAGCGAGCTATATTTCTATCTGGTGAACTCTTTGGTCTGGGCCAAACTGAGACCCCATGGGGAGTGTTAAGCCCATCAGCTGGGCAGATATAAAAGCTCCGATTTGCCCCATGGGCAAAGCCAGACATTCTCGGAGATTCGGAGAAATATCATTCTGTATAAAGTAGTGAATACGAACCTCGTTCCCAGCGGGTCCATAGTTCGCCAACCGACAGCCAACCAGGACCTTGCTGGTAGAAATGAGTGGAGGACACACGAATTCTCGTGGGGAACTAATCGCATGACAGTCCGGGGAAAATGTGGGGCAGTTTGCTGGAGAAGCCCAAATTCCTCGTACGAATCGTAAGGGGCAGTTGGCCTTCATGCTGTGAAGAGCGGTACTGTAGGTGAGGAGATTTCGACGCGGGACAGAAAGTATGAGGTTATTAATCGATGCATCAATCAATCCCGCTTGTACTCTCCGTGTCTGCTCTGCTCGGCTCGGGGAATTGTAATCTTATTACTGGAGTAGAGTGCCTGTGCCCCGAGTGGATAGCAACCCCTTTACCACAGCGGTGGCTGTAGACCCTTCGTACTCATAAATTCTTCCTCCATACGAGGCGTGAACCGAGGCAAAGCCTGGGTATAAATTTGCCCATCACCAGACTGACAGGTTGGAGACTTCAACTCACAATTACCTTCTGAAGTTACGGACATCATGTTCTCATGGGCTCTATTTGTTCTTACGACCACTGCGGTGGCTGGGAGGACCATTCCTCATCCACCTGAACCTGAACCAGTCCTCGTCTCCACGCTACCCCTTCCTCCGGTCTCAGACTCTGCAGCAGGCGCATGTACAGCCGCAACAGGCTGTATCACGCAAACAAAGGGCCTGATACAGGCGGGCGCTTTCCTCCCCGATAGCATCCATATGATCGCCACTCTCCAATACACCGGTGCGCCCGCCAGAAGCATCTACAACGGATCTCAGGCAGTCATCATCAAAACTGATGGTAGCACGTTTCCCAATGGCGATCCTTGGAAGTGCATCACTTGCGGAATCCCATCGGCCAAGGCGGTCGGCCTGGCCGACAGCTTATGGGACTACCCGCAGAGCTTCTCGGACGGGAAGCGCATCCTCGTGGGAACGAGGATTGTGCAATGCGACGCGCCCCTCGCCAGTAGCGCCTGTACTCCAAACAACACTTACATGTACCCGCTGTATTGGAAGAACACCCCGGACGGATCTGGGCCGGGCGGTCCTCTGCGTGAGCTTCGGCTACATCCAGATAACAACCATCTGGCGTGGAACTCGTTCGAGTTTACCGGGGGTGGCTTTACACAGTTCTCCTATTACGGCGAGCTGGTGTTCAACCCGGAACCTACAACGGGCGAACCACTTGCTCCGCGTGTGGAACTAGAGAATGTGTCTGTCCTATTTGATCCAGAAGCGCCTACAACCGTAGCACTTGACCCCCGGCGTCCAGACCACCTCGTGATCAACAGAGACGCAATCGAGATGGGCGAACTGCGTGGGTTCAGCGGCACCGAGAACGAGATAGCTTACATTGGCTACCCTGTCGAGTCGTGCAATATGGACGTTTTCGCGGTTAAGCAGACCAGTGACGCCTTGAGACGCATCACAGCCCACCCGGGATACTGCGATCCTCTTGGGATTTCGGCCGATGGCCGATGGAGCGTGGTCCTGGACACCCGGCGCTCCGAACGCATGATGTTCCTGTCCGGTCTCCGAGGCATTCCGCCGGTAATTGACTTGATCGCGACATCCGCCGTCTCCTCGGTGCGCGTCAACGGCGTCCGCGAGTTCTACGATCCTTGGCTAGTCGACTACTACGGTGAGCGCGGAAACTATTTCGGTCAGATGTTGAATTCCAACGGCTCTGGAATTCCTGGAAGCGGTGACTTTAACGACCCGAACTGGTTTGCCCAAGCTGATCCCCGCTGGTCGCCTGATGGAACCAAGATTGTCGTTCGTCAAGAGCTCATCCTTCCGCCTGCTTGCGGGGTCCCCAATCAGCCTCCTTGTCCAGACTCTACGGAGCCCGGTGGTGAGAGAGCGCGAATTCTGCTCTTCCAACTCACTTCCCGACAGCCCACTCCACCGGTGACACAGCCGCCGGGCCCTGCGACTATCCCCTGGGGTGTCCCATATGTGCCCGGCGTGATTCCCACACGAAAGCACATCCCCAGCGGGTCATACATTCTCAATGCCCGTGTCCGCGGCTACGCCAGGGTCACGATAGCCGAGACTGAGGACAAGACAGCGCTCCTGAGTGTCGCCGTCAAATATCACAACTATAGCGATGACGGCCTTAGCGTCCTCAACGGGTTCGAAAACATTACCCGGACTGGTACCGAAGCTGTTTCGGGCGATGTATCCTGGTTCTCGGATCTCGTGCAGACCGGGCCCCTGAACGGGACGAAGAAGACTAGCCCTGGCGGGTTCCATATGGCTATCGATGTCATTGGTGATATGGCCAATATTTTCCGCGCCAATGGGACCCTGGTTACTACTATTAATGGAGTACCATACCATCAGCCTGAGAACTATAGGTAGGGTTGATTTTGCCGGGCTGTTTGAGGCTATGGAGCGCTTGGAGCGATGGGTCAATCGATAGGGAGCGTGCATGTTGAGTGCGAAATTATAGTATATTGATGGATGAAATCTGTGTATATGACTAGCTAGTACCAATTTTTATCCTTTCATTGGCATTCTCATATTGACTTGGCACTTTTATTTGTGCTCTTATTTGTTCATTGACGGCGCACCGGGGCAACAGACTCCGATAATATTCATCAAGATTGAATAAATGACTCCTCAACAGGAGCCACTCACTACGTTACGAGCGTACACGAATACATGGAGTATACATGTTGCGCGTCAAAGTCCCGGAGCCACCACCCGAGCAATTCACACCAAACACCTACCTCAACCTTCCTTCTCAATCAACCCCAAATAACATTCTTACGCACTTCATGTAATCACAGGGCATCTCGACCCGAAAAAAACCCATCATATGCCCAATCTGTCATACCAAGAAATCCTGGGCAGACCCTGGCCCACTCCTCGGGCCGAAGCAAAGCCCACCAGCTCGCCGCGCACCAATCGCGTCGAAAAGCGTGCTGAATTTTGTAGCCAGAGCAGTCATCGTGTCCCTGAGCGTAGACCACGATGCTTCTTTTGACTTCTTCACGAATGGGGTTGTTTCCTGCTCTCTCGCCTGAGCGGGCTGGTCTGGTCGGTCAATCGATCGCGTCGGGAGGATTCATCGTGCGAGGAGGTGCGTGAACATGTTTCGGATCGGGAAATGCGCTCGGGAGGTTATTTGAATGTCAGGCCGAGGAGAAGATCATGGTTGGGAGGGTTGGACGCTCGGTATTGGCGGTCTTGTATTACCATGGTCTCGAGCTGCGTCGTCGTGTGAGGACTCTTCAAATGGGTCTCTGCTGCTTGACTACGCCATTAGCGGTTTTCACGAGGAGGTTGAACAGGAGACTCGAGTACGGGGGCAGTAACTCACTCGACATTCTGATCCTTTATCCCAGCGATATCTTGTCTTTGTCCGATTATTGCGATGATCGGAAGAAGAAAAGAGGCAACAGCGGGCGTAGAGGGGAAAGAAACACAGGCATCTCCAATACTGTATGTACGACCTTGCGGCACCCGACCAGCCTTCGTCCCACGATAAAAGATAAAGTCTTCTTACTCTCTTGCCACAAATTGTTTCATGAAATCCAGTTTCTTGTCACCGAAGGATTGCTTCTCGTTATCGAAGGACTCGTCAGCAGGAACGTGCGCACAGGGATTCAGCCGCGCCTGGAACGAACCGCTCATTTCCGGAAATTTTGCCTCCTTTGCCCCAACTGACGTGCATGAGCTGACGGCCACGAGAACAGGTTTGTTAATCAATGCGAAAAGCAGAAAAAAAGCGAACCAAAGACGAGTCTCCTCAGATTGATGAGCTGGGTATGGTGGATGACGGGTGAGTGGATCAGGCACGCCAGGCACGGAATGCTGCAGGTGCCCTGGTGTGTCCACGAACTCGAGACTTTTTTCCACGGGCGCGAGTGAGTGGCCAAGAAAGAAAACGTGCGCAGGGTCAGCTAAACGGTCATTGGACCTGCCGCTGCAAGGGTTCTGTGGGCCAATAGTATTTATATTGATAAAGTGCGGAGAAGGCCTGTCTGAGTCAGTTTAATTTCGGCCACTATTACTCCGTAGTATCTACAGGCTAGGACGTCATGGCAATGGTTGCTTTAGTGGGAAATCCGGGATCAGGTCGATCACTGATAACCCTTTCATCTTATCTTTCAAGACTCGTCGATGCATGGGTCGCAAATGAAATAACTTGAATTATATCCAACCACGTGGGTATCATCTCCACATCTCTTCATTACCGTCAAGCCTGACAGATGCCATGTCGGGTAAAACTCTGCTATTATACATGCACCTAGGCAACAGAATATTTATCCTTGCCTCATGTGTCATGAACCGACTACAACATCGCGACAACCCCAGCAAGACCCAAAATGGTGACTAGGCTGGCTGCCACATCGCCAGTAGCACGGGCAGCTAATCCAGAAGACGTCTCTGAAGCGGGTGAATCGCCGTTTTCGCTCTCACCGCTCTCACCATTGTCGCTGTCCTCAGAAGAAGAGGAGGAGGGTACAGGCGTCGGTGTTGCGCTAAGGTTGACATTTCCTGCTCCTACTTGAGACCTGATGGCCGCGACGTAGCTCTTGACCTCTGATGGTAACTCCGAGTACCAATCCGGAGTGTTCCCGGCTTGGAATTCAGACGCGATGGAGCTGCGGGAGCTGGGGATCAGGAGCTGAGCGAGAACTGTCGGTGGTACTCCGGTAATGATGTCGTTGATGATCGAGGATGGTGGCTGAAAGAGGTTTCCCCCTGGGGCCGTAAAGTTTGCCGTGAATGGGGTGGCGCTTGGGAAGGCGGAGAGAAGCTGGTCACTGCAGTATATTGTGAGCTGAGCTCGACCCTGGCTGTGTGCGACTACTTACGCCGCTTGCTACGTAATTAATTAGCAGATGATCCAACATTAAAGGCGATCAAGATCATACTTGAATCTCCGTTCTATTCACTGTCGCTGTCACCTCTACTCCCAGTGCGCCGGTGGTGCTCATCAACGTGAGGGCGACATAGCGAAGGTAATACATCTTGCGGTGTGGTATCGGGCTGGGCGAAACTAAGGTGTTATGAGGGAAGAAGATGGCCACGCCAGAAACAAAGCAACTCTTCCACGCAAAGCGCCCCAGTGTGCCCTTATATCGAAATGCGGGGATGTGAGGATTTGACAGACCCCGAGCGGCCAGGGGAGATGCATTTGAAAACACGGCGGAGTGGACAAATGAACTCGGTCAAGATTGTCGAGTCAGGTCCCATCACGAAATCTGGGGCAGCTGTATACCGAAGCCGCCGCCATCCCTCGGAGGTTTCCTGTGAGGCTGTTCTGGTCGACAGGTGCGATAGGTTGGTCCCTTGACTGAAATCTGACTCGGCCCGTATGAATCGAAATGCGGAGGTGGAATCCGAGCGGGCAACCGACCGCATGGCTGCATCGTTACTCAGAATGGCACCCTCTTAGTTTCACAAGACTCTGATAGTGTATGCTCAAGTCGGTTCCTTCGACCGAGGGTTGCGCTTAGATTCCCGGTCGCAATGGGGTCAAAACAGGTTGAAGTGAGACATCGCGATTGATTCGCAAACTGATATCAATACGAGTACCTGGCACTGAAATAATACCAAAAGAGCACTCACGAAAGCTAACGCGTACGTCGCCTGAGGTGGAGCCGAGAAAAATGTCCGATATCCAACGTGGAGTGTAAGGGGGAGTGTAAGGGGCCTTTTGCTGATTACGTACCATATGCAGGTCCTTAGGGCAGGTTGGAAGGACTCGGCAGGTACGACAAAGCCATATCAGCTACTGTACTTCGCTTGCCTCTTGGGGCTAAACTAGGCAAGCCATCGGCGCCCAAGAGTCAGGACCGCTGAATCAGAACATTCGTGTCATTGATCGAACCTCAATTCTTGATACCCCTCTGATTAACTACGATGATGGTCGCCAACCCATCTCCAGGGCACCTTGGTTGGTCCTGTACCCCGCAGGTCAACTCCGCAGCCGCCAGAATGGACCCTTGGTAATGATCGATCGGCCTCGAGTCAAGAATGTGATAGTCGCTAAGGGTAGCAGAGGAGAAGCAGGATCAAGTCAACTATAAAGACCTCAGGGCTGTCTGCGGAAACGGATATTGTCCCTAACCCAGTTGCTCTAATCCATCTACCTCCGCAACGCACATCGTTCCAGTGCTTCATTAAGTCTCTCAAAGAAACTTCTTCTCAAAGACTTTCCACCACAATGAAGTTCTTCAAGTTCCTTACCGCAGCCTTGCTGCCAGTGACCGTATTTGCCGTCCCTGCTGCGGAGCCCGAACCTAAGGCCGCTGCTGTTGCTGCCCCGGCCACAATCAGCGTTGAGGAGTACCACACTCTTGTACAACGCCAGCTTGATCTAAGCAGCATCATCGGAGACCTGACGGATGCCATCGATTCTATCAAGAGTCTTCTCTCCGCGGACAGCTTGAAGAACATCAATACGATCGTCACCAAGGCCGCGAGTCTTCTGTCGGATCCCACTACCAGTCAAATCAAGAACCTCGTCCAGGTTGCTGCCGACCTCCTCGGTGGTGATGCTATTAAGGACCTGCTCAGCAAGCTCCCGTCTCTTCTCGAAAGCGTTGGCGGTCTTCTTACCAAGGACACCATCACCAAGATCACCACTCTGCTCGACAATGCTGCGATTCTGCTCACCAAAGACTTTGCCACGAACACCAAGAACCTTATCAACGATATTGCACCGGTAAGCTTCGCGAGAATCGGAGACGGCTGATCTCCGCTGACCTATTTCTAGCTTGTGTCTGCCATTGCCCAAGTTATTTCGGCGTTGCTTGGCGCTCTCTTCGGATAGATAACGACGTAGAGGAAACGCGACGTTTGCGGGTACTGTGGATATCTAGTGTGCTTGACTATCTCTGTTCTATTTTCTGCTCAGGTCGAGCCCACCTCGCTGTGCCTAGGCCAAGTAAGCGTGTGGCATTAATGGGAAACTTGGGACACGCACCTGTTGTTGCCACGACGGTGGCGTTTTCTGCGAACGAGAATAACGAAATTAATCATAATGTATCACGAGTACGATTCAAATCCAATCAGATTACTCTGGAGTACAGAGCGAACTGTTTTCAAAATCCGTAGTCGTACATATTTGGAGAATGGGACATGAAGCTGATGAGCAGGAGATGAGGAGTTGGAGATGGGATGGGAAGCCGGATTTGCTGGTGTTGTTTTTCCGAGCCGTGGCCGCTGGCCAGCTCCTTCCCCTGGCGCGCGCCACTTCTCCCTGTCCACTCTCTCCACCAAATCAGTCCACTCTTGCTCTCGTCCCGATCATAAAGCCTTTTCTCGGGCCAATTGAACGCGAGGGATTTGTTTGGGATCGCCGGCCACATCCATCATTCCCCACGTCCAGCCCTTGCATGGGTTTTCAACACCCCCGGACCTCGTTTCCCCGCTTCAAATTCCAGTCCTCACCTGTCGTTCTCAGCCTTTCCACAGGCCTTTTCCCACCATTCCTGCGTGTCGCCATTCGTCCCTGAAATAACCTGTCAAGCTGTCAACCCTCGGGTATCACGGCACCTCCGTAGTGGAACCGGCTGCCTCCGGATTTCGGAACACTGCCACGCGTGAAAGGGCGGGGGTTGAGCCTTAGCAATCTTGCGCTTAATCTAACTCCTTAAGAGTCGCGGGGAAGGAGATCTCTTAGTGGCTCATCGATCGCCGGCTTTTAACGGCGTTCCCTAGCATGTGAAGCGTTCCTTCGGTCGTCTCTCGTGGCTTCACCGCAGCCCATCACACAACGAGGTAGACCCGAGGATCGCTAGCCGCAGCTATTTTGTGCTTACGAGGTAGCGAGCTCTCGCTCCCCTGCTCCAGACCAGGCATCCTTGCTCTCACGCACGCATCTCTGCACTGCGATGGAGACCCCTCGTAAACCTCAGAAGACAACCAAGCTCACCGGCGATCGAGCAGCGCGGAAGCGCGAACAGGATCGACAGGCCCAGAGGAGTGCGCGAGAAAAGACTAAGAAGCTCATTGCACATCTGGAATCGCGCATCGAGACGCTCACTCGCTTCCACAAAAGCGGGAACGTTCAGGAATTGATTGAAGAGCTCGAGACACAGCGAAAAGCAAATGAAGCGCTACGAAACACTCTACGTTCAGTCGAAAAGGCAATAAACTCTGGCCTTTCTGAAGCTAGTAAGTCGTTTCTCTCTAATATCTAGGCCGCACTAACATTCTCTGTTCTAGATACAGTTCTTCAGAACTATAATACTACCAAAAAGGAGCTGGATGATGATTCTAGTTCAACTGACAGACAAAATGGTAAGCATTTGGAGAGCAATGACAGCGTCCAAGACGTGGCTCAACACTCGAGTCTTGTCGGCCCTGTTCAACACCACCTCCCACAGCAGTCCGCCAGCCCTCCCTTCGACGAGCCCGCCTTGATCGGCAAGTTCTCTCCGAACGGGTCTTTCTTAAACATACACGACACCTTACTTCCGAAAACGTCGGATATTCAGACACCATTCAACAGCACTTTGCACTCGTTCCCCCTTGACATACCAATGCCCATCCAGTCTGTGGTACACTCTACAGAAGCTCCATGTGATTGTTGCAAACAGTTGCTGTATATGAACGAGATGCTGGGTCGGTTCGCGCTTTCATGTGCGAGAACTATGACAGACCAAGGGCTCCGCGATGCTGATATCGCCATTCGCGCTGTCCTTCATGGTTGGGATGCGGTCACCCACCTGTACCCACTTGACCCTATTTGGACCATGCTTCGAGCGGCGGATGAAGGACTTTGGCGTACTTGTGGCACCCTTGAGCGACTATCCACTATCCGTGTGGTGAACCTGATGCTTCGAGTACGTTTTACATCTGCCTTTTCTGGTCTTTGGCTAACACCATCGCAGTATCTGTCAGATCCGTCGGAAACGAACTCAAGTCAACTTCCTAGATTTATGAGACAAAGGCCGTCCCAGCGTCGTATAATACACAAGCCATTAATTGACTTTCTCGTGTGGTACGTGCCCCCGAGAACGCTAATGGTCGCCCTTGCTAACGCATAGCAGGCCCGGGTTACGCGAACGGTTAATCCTCTTTCCCCACCAGCATTGCTCTGAGAAGTTCTGGTCAATGTTTTGGACCTGCTTCCGCTTCATTTGGCCTTATCGGTTGCACGATGTCTTCGTTCAACAGGGCCAAACGGGCCTCTACCGATTTTCCGACGTCTATAATAAATACTTCTATAACCTTGATACCTGGTGCATGACACCTGAATTCTTCACTGAGTTCCCCGATCTCGACACAGATGTCAACATGATGCCGACGTCGACAAACTCCACACCTACGACTGTGGATAGCGATACACTAACGATGGGCAATGGGACACTATCTCACGAGGATGTTTCGCGGCTCGACCCAAGCGCCGCAAATATGGCCGCGAATATGTTCGCTACATTCCCAGCAACCGATTGGACGACTGGTCGCAGCCAACTGTTCTGAGATTTGGAAAGGCGTTATCTGTAAATTAGCGGCGGGGTATTATTTTCTTTCTAAGACTTGCATGGCGTATTGCATCAATGTTGGATAATTGTTCTTCTTTGTATGTTTCTAGATTTTTCAATCCTTGATTCTTGCGATTTGCAGATATGCGTTGTGATGTACAATTGAACGAAGACTCCTCATAACAAGCCCAAGTCTACCGCTTTATCTGTGGTGCAAACAACTTTACCTTGGTTCAAACTCTACTATGTATCTTTCTCTCACTCAAGTTCTACTCAAGATGGATAAATTTTCTTCGAAGGAGCCAAGAACCCCGGAGACTTCCAACTCTCTATAAGAATCGCCTATAGAATGGAAATATTTTTAGGAGCGATAACCGTGATTTAGGGATATTGCGCTATTCGCCTATGAGATGCGCTGGATACAGTCAGCGCAGGCGGAATTACGGATCAAAGGCACGTGACGTATATCCGGCGGGCCACCGTGCAGCGATTCGGAGTTCCGGCTTTAGCAACACCAATTGACTCGCCAACCTCGAGCTTTGACAACTAGCTAAGTGAAACCGACCTCTTATTTATATCCGACCGTGCAATTTGTGCAATCCTCGGATATGGTCGAGACCGAATCCCCCACGCAGCCAACTGGATGGCGCATCTCCAAGGCGTGCCAAGAATGCAGGAAGCGGAAGATCAAGTGCAATGGCGAGACCCCATGCAAGACGTGCCAGTTGCGCAACACCCCCTGTCTTTATCGAGATGTCACCCGGTCACGCAAGCGAAAACATCAGGATGAGAGGGAGAGCACTGGGGAAGCTCCAGGGCCGACTGGACCCTCTCGGCCCGAGTCTCTGCAGCCTGCGGCGTCCCACCGTTCGGACCCCCCACTAGGCTTCAACACTAGTGTGTCGGCGACGCACATGGCTTCGCCTTCGAGCAAAGTGCAGCTATACTACGGTTCCACGTCGCACTTTGCACTCATCAATGAAATTCACAGGGATCTGACCGCGAATCCTGCCAGCCGCGCCCAGGGCCAGGGTCGCGTGGAGGAAGCCGGAGCGGGATTGGACATGTTCAGCTTCCGCTGCATCTACTTCGGCATCCCTCTTGACTCCAGCAATGCTCCCTCTGGACAGACCCGCGATACGAGAGATCCGCAGCTTATGTTCCTGCCCTACCATCTCGCTAGCGAGTTTCTCCAAGGGTTTCTGTACTCCTTACATCAGTTGATGCCTATTTGGTCGGCAGAGACCTTTCAGCATCGTCTCGAGAAGCTGTATGACACGAGAGCGCCTACAAATACGGACCAGTATGACGGTATCTTGCTCATGGCGTTGGCTTTGGGATCCTGTGTCACTGAGCACCACGCGTGGGGCGATATCCTGTATGAGCGCGTGAAAGCTTCAAGCTCTCCCTATGACGACAACGTGACCCTCCAGAGCGTCCAGCTTCACTTAATTATGGCCCACTACCAAAACGAACGGGCTCGACCGAACTCGTGTTTCCTTCACTTGGGGAGCGCCGCCAGGAAGGCATTGAGCGCTGGAATGCATAAGGAATCACCAAGTGGAAGCCGAGACACACTCGAGTACGTCGAGGAGAGACGTCGGACTTTCTGGTACCTTTTCGCTTATGAAACGCGAGTAAAATCCTACATATCAGCTGTTATACATCAACTAATCAAAAGGTTAGCTGGATATGTTTCCACCTGGGTCGCCCGAGATCTCTTTTGCGGAGAGACATTGATATCGCACTTCCAGATGATGCCTTCTTGCACTGCCTTGTTTTCCTCTCAGATGCTATCTCTCGCTCAGTAGATGAATTGTACGGCCGGCATCACGACTCCCTATTAGAGATGTGGCGGATTGCAAAGTCCGTGCGGGACGATTTGCGGTCTTTTGACTACAAGATGCAGCGCGCTTTAGGATTCGGGCTTGATAAACGTCCCCAGCCAGGCCGTATTGGGGTCCAACAAGCTATTTGCAACACTCGTGGGTACTAGCATGACTTTTTCTAGCGGGTTACTAATGATTTTAGTCTATTACCACACCATCCTTCTCACATTTCGGCCGTTCCTAATATTCCGTGGTCGATGGAGCCAAAATATGAAACTATCGCAGATGAACGGGAGTGCTGGAATGAAGCGAGAAACCCCGCCCTGGCTCAACGAGGCCTGCGACTACGCACTTAGTGCCGCCTGCCGAACAATCTATTTCCTATGCGAATCCTACACTGTCAACGAACTAGTCAGGGTACGTTGCACATAGACTCTCGTTGTCCCTTCCTAACGACGCCAGGAAATTCGTTACCACTCGTACTTCCTTGGCAGCTCCTCATTTGCCCTAATTTTCGACCTGTTTCACGGCGGAAAAGACCTCGCTTCTACACACCTCCCCTGGGTGCACGCCTCCCTACGAGCGCTCTCAACAATGCGCCTAGGCGACCCGAGCAAAGCCTCGATTGCTGCCATTTCAACAGTCCTCAAGCAAATAAATCCAGCCTACGAATGGACAGCACCAACAAATTCCAATGCGAATGTACAGTACCAGCAACCTGCCATGCAATCGCAACCGCAACCGCCAGCCCAAGCCCATCCCAATCCGCCAACCACGAAACCATATACCACCGAACCCTTCCCACCCTCCGTCTCGACATCTTCTGAAACCACCACAGCACGTACATTTGACCCCATCTCCACCGACTTCCTCCCCAGCCACGACCCAAGCATGCTCTACGATTTCCAGGGCAATCCGCTTGAGCAAGGGATGCACATGCCGGCTACGACGGGGAGCGCGGGGGCTTCGGACGAGCTAGATTTCACGCAGTCGGACATGGGCTGGGACTTTGACTTTTCGAGTATGGATCTCGGGGCGTTTCTGTCTCTTAGTCCATCGTTTGAAGCGGCATTGTTGTAAGGTGTTTTCAGAATGGGTAGGGGTTGGCTGGAGTTGGGGCGAGCATTGATTTCGATTGACACAGAGTCTGTAGGACCTAAGTATTCTAAACTCGGAAAAGAAATAGATCACGGTACACTTATAGGCCCTGACTGCGTATCGTTGAGGTAGTAGCGCTTGCGGATTATGTAGAACCCAACTCAAGCACTCTGGTATCACGGCATTCTAGGCCTAGGCACAAATCTATTAATGCTCCTACCACCCGCGCCAATGCATGCATCCTGATATGTATAGCACGCTTGTTATGGGAAAAATGAAGGAGCGTCATATATTCCTCAGCTGGGTACTTCGATTATAATAACATATAAGATAGGCGGCAAAAGCCCCAGTAGGGCCTAGCGATAGGCCTCAATACTTTTGATAGATCCAGCTAGTAGCAAACGGATTTCCTTCAACCTCCCTAGGAGTATCTACAGGATGTGAGAACCCCCTCTATAGAGCAGTACTTGTGTAACATAAAAAGTCGTCGCCTCTCTTTTTGAGGTACAAGGTACATTTCTATGGAGATACTGATCTCAATTTGCAATTCTTTTCCCGGAAAAGTCTCTGTTTGGAACCAGCTGTTGGAGCTTGTAGGCCCAAATTACGAATAAGGGTTAAGTTGACCTTGAAGAGCGTCGTAATAGGTCGCTCTCCGTTAGGTGAACCCCAAATAGCTTCGATATACTTGGGATACCAATCGGCCTCATGCATAATCCGAAGAGCGCCTCTGCGATGATTTGTCGACCGTGGCTACTGCATAAAAACCCGTCGCCGCTCTCCTTTATGGGATGAGAGTATCAAATGCTTTCGTAGATGGCACACCGCACAGGTTCCGATCAGATGAACTGTCCCTGGCCTACCGCTTCTAATTTCTCGTGTTGAACACGCGGCCGCCCTCGAATGGATGTAACTTCTCCTCCAGCTGCATGAGCCAGCCACGATTTAGTGCGGGGCATGGTTGTTCAAGCTAATTCCCCCTCCCCCTCTATCTTAAATAGAGCTACTAATATCTTTCTTCAATGAAAGAAGATTTCCAGATTTCTACCCTACTAACCAGAATTCAAGTTTCCATTGACGACATGTCCGCAAGTCTGCCCTTCTCTCCCATCGCGCCGAAAACTCTCTAAGCGAGTCTATGTATGGTTCCAATATGACGATTGACCCCGAATATAATGAAATAAGACTGCACAAGAGGTAAAAGTATATCATCTATCGACTCAATGACAACCATTCCTCTTTTGAGGGTGTGAGAGCCAGCGAAGAGCGCGAAACCTTCCTTAATGACCTGCCTTGAGAGCGAAAGCAGGCTTGCCGTGTATGATTTCGAATATGGGGTCGGGGGTGACGGACCCGAGACAAAGATGATGTGGATCGCATGGTGAAGTGATCCCCAACCGTTGAAATGAGCTATATCCGTTGTTACCATTTTCGTGTAGCAGGAAGAGCTCATGATGCCTACCCTTCCTTACATATGTTCAGGGTACCCGAGAGTGCCAAGATCAAGGAGAAAGTCATCTATGCATCCAGCAAGCATATCCTACGAAATGCTTTCGATTCCATCGAAGTTGAGGTCCAGGCGACGGATTATACTGGATTTGATCCTGACGTTCGTAAGTTGGCGGCTTTCATCGGGGGGTCGTGCTTGTGTTAATTTACACTTTCTAGTCCTCGATATAGCCGAGAGGACTAGATGACCTTCCATGGCAGTTGCAGCAGCTTGACTCAAGAATGTCGAGCATCTGGCGGCGCATAGGGGCGCTGTCAGGAACTGTCGATTACAGCTTAAAATGATGTGAGAACGTATGATCATCCGGTATTCCTGAGGGTATCAACTAGTAAACTCCAGTCTATCTGCCAAGTACATGTAACAACTGCGCCGATGCATCCATTAATGCAGTAGATAGCAAGTGCCGCAGAGATTCAGCCACGCTTCTGAGTGACGGTTCTCAATCCAGGTGCGTCGCCCCGATGCTATGGTTGCGACGCTCGAGCAATAAACTCATCCAGACTCGGCTGCGGCCCGGAAGCGCCAGGCTTCCACGTCTGTGATAAGAGTGCGGATTTTGTTGCTACAGGCTTCGCAAACCCCTCGGCCCGGCTTAGCGAGTAGGTTTGGATATTTAACTCGTGGTGTGACAGGCTGACCTTCATCTTCTTGCTTTGGCCAGCGGTGTCCATAGCGAGTAGTTCTCCATGATGCGGGTACGCCACTTCCCAGGATAGCTTGCCTGGGCTTTCCTTGTTCTTGGGATTTTGCAGAGAAATGGCAGCGGCTAAATCTAGCATGACAAAATGTGTAACAGCTTGGGCCACTTCTTCTTGGAGCCCGACTCGGTTTAGAGGTTGGACGTCAGGGAACTGCGGGAGATTTACAGATATGTCGTAAAAAGTACCTACTGGAGGTACAGTTGGATTGGTCCTGATCAGGACTTTGATCGAACTCCGTGACGTAATCAGGGAGCCTGAAAATGTCGACTCGAACGGCGCTAGGAAGACTCCAACAAGGGATTCGACCTTCGGGAGCAAGTGGTTGGGCTGTAATACACCAATTGACGAGAACTGGGTCGCGCTAAAGTCGCATTTGATACCAGCGGCTTCTAAGACGCGGCGTAGGCTGGCGATAAAGGACTCAAACCACTGTATATGAGATTTGTGTTGTAGATACGCCATGACTGGTCGAAGGATCTGGTATTCGGAGACGGGTCGACGCTTTGGTGCAAGCGGTAGCGGCGGTTGAGTTCTTCGTCGAAGGTTTTGGCGGTGTGCAAATGTAAGAAGAATGCGGATAGAGTGAGAGATCGCATCAGCAAGAGCGTTTTGTTCATTTGAAGATGCCGTCTCTTCTGATGCATGATCCTGGTCCCAGTCCACCAAATCCAACAATAGCTCTTGCTCCTCAGAAACGGGGACCTTGACCAGGTTTTGCCGTGTGGTCACACCCTGGTTTCCTAAAACCCTCGCCTCTCTCATTATTTCATAGAAGAGCTCCTCCTCAAATAGTGTATCCCGAGCTTGCAAGATCCGGCTCTCTATTGATTCAGCATCTTGGGACGGCCGACATACTTTGGAACATCCGATAATGCGACCCTGATATTTGATCCTCACACGCACACCTTGAGTCTTGTGCGGTGCCAATCCTTTGTCGAGCACCAGTTTTCCATCGTCAGCTCGTCGTAGCGCATCCAGTCCTCGATCGCGGAAAAGCGGAGTAGCTATCTTAGGTTAGCGAGATCCGACATGTAGGCACTGCGACCTCACCTTCTAGGAACCCATATTGTACCCCGAGCGCTTGTCCATCCCGGGGCAATCTGCACACCTTCCAGCCCTTTTGTTTCACCGCTAATACCTGACCCCAATATTCTGTCTCTGCACCCACCTCAGCGTCCAGCCTTGAGCCAGCGTTCAAAAGCTTGCTAGCAGCATTGTTGAAATTCTGTAACCTCCACCCTCGCGAAACTGACTTGATGTCTCTGAGTGCGGTATCAGGTCTCGGTGGTGGGTTGATGACCTCCGAATTGAGGGAACCGAGGGGCGCGGCGTTCTTCAGGAAGAGGGACATGGTCGTTTCAGCTTGACGAGGGTTATGTTTAGATAGCAGCAGGGAGACAAAGTCTAGAGCGAACGAGGCCTCCGCGTGAGCCTGCCTAAGAAATATGAGCAGATCAACACAATTGGCCATGGGTTGTGCAGCTTACCCGGCAAACTGGATGATCTCCGCACGTCGCTTGTATAACTGCTCCATGCGCTCCGAAGTGTCCACGTCGGTGGTCTCCTTGTCGGCCTCATCTTCCTCCGCCCAAGGGTCCTTGTCTTTGTCTGCCTCGATCTTTTCCCGCAAGCTCGCCTCGCTGAGCTCTCGAAAAGAGCCCCATTGCGCGTTGATCTGAGCAATATCACGCGGCAGGGAATCCGGGCGGTCGCTCTTCTCAATGACTGGTCGAAGGGGAAGTTTGAATGAGTCTGCCATGATGAAAGGTGAGCCACTCCTCAACGAGTGGCCCCATGTGTTGGGTGAACGAGCAGGTCGGAGATGAAGGCGGGAGGAGAGCTCAATTAAGCCAGGGCGCCGAGAACACGAATCCACGTGACCGGAGTCCTCGCACGTGACCTAATCATTGGAGAGCTCACTGGCAGCAGTGCAGGATCCATGCAGAGGATGTGTCTTGTCCTCAGCTCAGAAAATGTAAAAGAGTCTCCCGATAGTCATCTGCAAGCTCGCTTCTCGCGAGGATTCTACGGGACAAGGCGGATGCAAGCCAACAATTGCGTCGCCAAGGATCCTGGAGATATATAGTGCCGCAACTATTGGAGAGATTTTGGGCGTGGCGTTACTGCAGACGCAAGACCAAACAAACCTGTTATTCTGCTTACAGTCGAATGTTCCGTGATTTATCGTACCATGTCTACGTACACTCATTGAGGACATCTCGTTTTCTAAAGCTCTTCAAGCCAGGATTGTATGCCGTCGCCAGCCAATCAAATTGTCACATGGGCGACGAAGCCCTAGTCCCCTACAAGAGCTGACACGTGATTACTGGAGCGCTAAGCCAAAACAGACTTCTGTGGTACCACTCGGTGACATCAGCAGATCATCAGTTTACAGCTTGGAGGTGTATACAATCTGATCTAAACGCGAAATAAGGAGGAAGGAGCGAGACTGCACTTGAAAAAGCAATTCGAGATCTCGTCAGGTGCTTTTTTTGAGCAGTATTTATTCGATTGTGGCCCATTGCCATCGTCCACCCTTATCTTCATTACTTCACGCCCGCAGTAACTCACACATCCAAAGTCTGTGACGTACCTTTACCCGCACCCGCTTTTTCTCACCGGAACCTCGGGCAGTCCCCCACCACGCACCAAGTTCTCTCTTCATCAACTCACTCTTTCGTCACTGCTTCTACGCTCTCTTTTATCTGACCCGTTGCTGTGCCACCTCCAGCTCGCACGACTGAGCCGATACTTTTCGTCCTGGAGATCGATTTAGCGAACCCGTCACCACCGTGATGGCTACAACACACAACATCCCCGCAGCCCCTCCCAAGCGCCGCCGCATCGGCGTTCTGACCTCGGGTGGTGATGCCCCTGGTATGAACGGTGCTGTGCGGGCGGTCGTCCGCATGGCCATCCACTCCGACTGCGAAGCCTACGCCGTCTTCGAGGGCTACGAAGGTCTCGTCAATGGCGGGGACATGATCCGTCAACTACACTGGGAAGATGTCCGAGGATGGCTTTCACGGGGAGGAACACTTATTGGATCTGCTCGCTGCATGACCTTCCGCGAGAGACCTGGTCGCCTGCGCGCTGCGAAGAACATGATTCTACGTGGAATCGACGCCCTTGTTGTTTGCGGTGGTGATGGCAGTTTGACCGGTGCCGATGTTTTCCGCTCCGAGTGGCCTGGACTTTTGGAGGAATTGGTCAAGACCGGAGAATTGACTGCTGAGCAGATCAAGCCATACACAGTGCTGAACATCGTAGGACTTGTCGGATCGATCGATAACGACATGTCTGGTACGGATGCAACAATCGGATGCTACTCATCTTTAACCAGAATTTGCGATGCCGTCGACGACGTTTTCGATACCGCGTTCTCGCACCAAAGAGGTTTCGTCATCGAGGTAATGGGACGGCACTGCGGTTGGCTTGCGCTGATGGCCGCAATCAGTACGGGCGCCGATTGGCTCTTCATTCCTGAGATGCCTCCTCGAGATGGTTGGGAAGACAAGATGTGCGAAGCTATCACGAAGGTATGAAACAAGTACCTCTATATACTTTTGAGGTGCTAACACGCTATAGAACCGTCAAGAAAGAGGCAAGCGCCGAACAATCGTTATCGTTGCCGAAGGAGCTCAGGATCAGCATCTCAACAAGATTACCAGCAACAAAGTGAAGGACATTCTCACCGAGCGTCTAGGCCTGGATACCCGAACCACTGTGCTGGGACATACTCAAAGAGGAGGACCTGCTTGCGCCTACGACCGCTGGCTGTCAACCCTGCAGGGAGTGGAAGCCGTGCGAGCTGTGCTCGATATGACCCCCGAATCTCCCTCGCCAGTTATTACCATCCGTGAAAACAAGATCATGCGCACACCGTTGATGGACGCTGTTAAGGCCACACAAGAGGTCACATCACATATTAAGAACAAGGACTTTGCGACAGCGATGACATTACGCGATTCCGAATTCAAGGAGTATCACTACGCATATCTCAACACAGCTACACCTGATCATCCCAAGCTCGCTCTTCCTGAGGACAAGGTTCTTTATTCAATCTAATTTTGTTACAGGAGTCCGACGCTAACTTAGCACAGAGAATGCGCATTGCCATCGTGCACGTCGGTGCTCCCGCAGGAGGAATGAACCAGGCTTCCCGCGCTGCCGTCGCCTATTGCTTAACCCGCGGCCATACTCCTATTGCTATTCACAACGGATTCCCGGGTCTGATCCGCCATCATGGAGATACGCCAGTTGGCTCCGTCCGCGAAGTGCGATGGGTTGAGACCGACGCATGGGTGAACGAGGGTGGATCGGACATTGGTACAAACCGTGGCTTGCCCTCTGAAGACATGGAAACGACTGCAGAGTGCTTCAAGAAATACAAGTTCGATGCGCTCTTCGTTGTTGGTGGCTTCGAAGCCTTCACAGCAGTCAGCCAACTCCGCCAAGCGCGCGAAAAGTACGACGCTTTCAAGATTCCGATGGTCGTCCTCCCCGCCACCATCTCGAACAACGTCCCCGGCACCGAATATTCTCTAGGTAGTGACACGTGTCTGAACGCTCTCATCGACTTCTGCGACTGCATCCGGCAATCTGCCTCGTCATCGCGTCGCCGTGTCTTCGTGATCGAGACCCAGGGTGGAAAATCCGGATACATCGCGACGACAGCCGGTCTCGCCGTCGGCGCCGTAGCCGTGTATATTCCTGAAGAAGGAATCGACATCAAGATGCTCTCGCGCGACATCGATTTCCTCCGCGACAACTTCGCCCGCGACAAGGGTGCCAACCGCGCGGGAAAGATCATCATGCGCAACGAGTCCGCCTCTTCCACATACACGACGCAAGTCATCGCCGACATGATCAAGGAAGAAGCCAAGGGCCGCTTCGAGTCCCGCGCTGCCGTTCCGGGCCACTTCCAGCAAGGTGGCAAGCCTTCCCCTATGGACCGGATCCGCGCGCTGCGCATGGCGATCAAGTGTCTCATGCACCTGGAAAGCTACGCGGGCAAGACAAAGGACGAAATTGCGGCCGACGAGATGTCCGCCACTGTGATTGGTATCAAGGGATCGCAAGTTCTATTCTCAGTCATGGGTGGTGAATCTGGACTTGAGGCTATTGAGACAGATTGGGCTCGTCGTCGTCCCAAGGCCGAGTTCTGGCTCCAGCTGCAGGACACCGTCAACATTCTCTCGGGACGTGCTGGTGCGAAGGCCACCTGGTCGTGCTATGAGGATGATGAAGCCACCCAGGCGCCTTCTCCTCGCCTGACTCCCAAGAACCTAAGCCGTTAGGATGTTGTACGGTGATAATTGGATAAGACTACGTGATCTGAATTAACGAATACAATTGGAATGTTTAGAAGATACGGTAAAGCGTTCCGAGTAATTCTTCCCCGCCGCAGCATAGATCCTTGTTCGTACTAACGTAGATAATGGAACGAGTGCATTGTTCCTAGGGAAAGACATCCAATCAGATGAACTAATATGTCTGGATAGTAGCAGCTCCAAAATACAGTGAACAACTTATGTAACAAATGACAGAATAACCAAGGCCAAACGAGAGATTACGATAGATTGGGCGTCGAGAAGCAAACCCCATAATTATTTATTTAGGTGGAGGCGAATCAGCCACATGATTCTGAAGACAATCCAACTCATCGAGAAGCAGCACCGTCTCTGCGGGACTCGCAATCCACGCCGTCGTCGAGGCTAGCCGTGCCTACCCAGAAACCCAGCATTAGCATATTACCCTTTCTCTTCCCGCCTGAACGTTAGGTAGATAAGGGATGGCAAACCTTGAAATCATTCGCGCCAGCCGACAAAAACTGATCGCCGACATGCAGGGTATGCGCCGGCTCAATGCCGCCAAAGTAGCGCTGGCACGCGCGTACACCCCATGATTTATCGCCGATGTCAACAAACACGTCGTTTCCGCCTGGTTGGATGAGGGATGTTAGTACACTGGCATGCATGAATAGGTGGCGACTTTAAGCGCGGGGCCACGATAAAGTCTCCGTAGGGAACTAGGCAAGGATAGGGGGGAAGTCACCATTGAAAGCGCAGAAAGGAAGATATTTTGCGACCTCAGATCTCTCAACCGTATTTTGAACCACAAGGACCGTCTCTTCCAGTTGTTCACGGTGGAGCTGGCCCTTCTTCTGCGGGAATACGCCCACCGCGCGGTCTTTGCGGAGGACGGAGACAGGCAGGCTGAGGTTTGCCACGCAGGCGCGGAGGGAGGACTCGGCGATATCCAAGAGTTTTGTAACGTGCTCCTGGTTCCAAGCTTCCATCTCCGGGAGCAGCCAGTCCGCCCGGTCAACGTTCTTCAGTTTGTGCGGGGAACCGGAGTCGTAGCGGAACAGGTAGTTGGCTTCGCCGCCCATAACGACGAGATTCGACCGCTGATTCTCCGTGAGCTCTGTCGACTCATGAATTACATCGAGCAGGCCCTTGAGCCGCTCGTAATACTTAGAAGCATCCGTGTATCCGGCGGCGGTCACGATGGCGACCTTGATTTCCTGACGGAGAAGTCGTAGGATGCGAGGGATGACCGGGCTGTCGGCGGCGAGACACTCGCCATCGTCGTAGAGTGTAACGTCTCCATCGAAAGTGACGAGCTCCAGACCCTGGTTACGGACGAGTCCGAGAAGTTGCGCCGAGTTGAGAATTAGTCGAACATCGTTGAAGGAAGGGGCGACGAAACGGCGCCGGCTGATGTAGCGTTGTCGATCTTGGTACTTGAAAGCTTCCTCGAGGTAAAGGTTCGTGAAGAATGTGCCAACCGAGGGGACGAGAAGCCTCAGTTTCGACTTCCCCGCAGCTCTGCTCTGCTCATGATGGACTGGGGCGTGATCAGCGCCGGTTACTACGCCAAGAAACCGATGGGGTCATACTGTGATCGTTTAAGAGACCCTCGACATCTCGGAAGATCTCTGCGTAGCGTTGGTGAGTGTCCTGCGCGACTTCGGAGAGGCGCGCGCCGTGCTCCTCTTGGATCGTTGTCGGCTGCGAATGTAGCACAAATGGAACCGCCAGAAGGCCCTGGAAGCTACAATCAGGACGGAACGGGCGGGATTGCAAAAAAGTCCACGGACCTTAATCCATTCAATCTGCGCGAGCAGGTAAGCTTTGGTCCTCTCGGAGGTTTGGGATTTCGTACCAATTGGTCTCGACGGTGAGACTGCAGGAAGGTTAGCGGAGGGTATTTCCTCAGGCACGCGGGCACGTACCTTGAGGGCGTCTGTTACGTCATTAGCTTGGCGTGAGATTCAACTCGAGTGGGAACATACATTCGACGCGGTATCTGGTAGTCATGATGAATTCAAAGCTGCTGATTTAAGGGGGGGTAGAGGTGCAGTATGATGATGGAAGCTAAAGTGGAAACGAATGGCAGGAGCAGGACTGAAGATGGAGGATGACAAAGGCGAACGTGACACAAACAAGGGGTGGCTGAGAGGATGATAGACGGTGAGAAAGGAGGTGACAATAGAGCTCCAGCTCTGGGCCGAAGGATGCAGCTTCCTTTCTGCAGCTCCTTCCTCCAGTGCTTCGGTCAAGCTTCATGGCTAACGCCTGCACAGCCCCCGTCCTGATTGGCTGGTGCCTGCAACTTGAGGCCACAAGGAGGGGCAGCGCCTTCCACAATCAACTGACTGGGTCACGGGATTCGCCGACAGCTGGCTCAAAAGGGACTAGTGGATGAGCCTTCGGGGAGCTCCGACGTGCCTGGTTTTTATGGCATCAACACCGTCGCAATTCGGACGGAGAAATCATCCACATCGAGGTTCGAGGAGTTTGAGCTCGTTATCTCCCAAAATTCAATACTTTCCATCTGTGACCCAATTTCTGAGCGATAATATTGCTTTGATGAACCAGATGAACAAGGCCAATGAGGCTCTCCTCAAATCTCAGCATGGCGCTCCAATTTGCGGGGTAGTGGGGAACAGGTCACGGGGGAAGAGTCAAACATGATGGGCCTCAGAGTGTTGTATCGAACACCACAGAGGCAATCTTGTCAGTAGAGGGCCGTTCTGCTCTGCGGGAAACCATTCTCCATAGACTCGGGCCTGGAACTGCCACAATGAGCGCCGACCGCATCTACCCCCTCGCTCGACCAAAGGGTCATAAACCGCCAATGGAAAGATGGAAGCTTGAGTTTGACGATGATCACGCGCGGATACATACAGCATATATCGGTGTTCAGCGACACGAATCCACAGTCAGCACGATAGTCTCGTTTGAGGAATCCGTGAAAGCCATACAGACATGGCTCGACATAATGGACCCAGATGAACGTCCAGCATATGAGAAATTCGAGTTCGTGGAAGGGGATGACCAGCCTGAAACAACACTTTGGGTATGTTACTGGCCCAGCGTGACTGTGTACGAGAACTGCATCCAGCGACTGAACCTGGCCGACATCTACAACCACGTCGGAAGACCAACGACAGTCGGATTCTGGCTCGAGCGCTTCACGACACCAGTATCCCGCCTTGAAACGAACTATTCTGGCCTCGACTATTTTCCGGGTCTCGCAAAACTCCCTGGAAGCCAGCCCAAGGGACACACGTTGACAGCATACTGGGGCGCCGCTCGAGACCGCATCCCAGATTCAGGCCATGATCTGTTCTCGCGGGAGAGCGAAGAGACAACTCAGTCTCCAGCAGAAATCCCAACAGGTATAGGAGAGCATATTCTCGGGAGCAACGAATACGACAACCTGGTGCACATCCGCTCCGGCCAATTCTGGCAAAACTGCTCAGAGACCGAAACCGCCGCTTATGAGAACACCCTCGAACCAACCCTGCGCGCCGGCCTGCGCTACCTGTGGGACAACCGCACTGACTCAGGCGCAATGGGCCTGCGATTCCTCCGAAACCTGGACCTAGCACCAGCTCCCTCTCTCAATATCTCCGCGAACGGAGCTTCTGCACCTGCACCCGCACCAGCAAAGGCAAAGGCAAAAGAAACCAGCGCGGCCGGCTTCTTCCGCAACCTAGCCGACCTGGAGAAATGGGCGAAACGGCACCCGTCGCACCTGGCCATCTTCAACGGGGCCATCGCGCACGCGCGCGCATTCGGCGAGAATCGCAGGTTTCGCACTTGGCATGAGGTCTCGGTCCTCAAGCGCGGCGAGGCGTGCTTCGAGTACATCAATTGTCTTCCGAAGACCGGCGTAATCTCCTTCTTGCGTCTTGATAGGCGGGGGCTGTAAGGTGCGGAGAAGGGGGGGGGGGGGGATGAGAATGACAGGGGTACTAACTACTAAATGGTAATGGCGAGGCGCGGAGGAGAAGGAGGGAGGGCTCATTGTTGGTGGGGCGGGGTGGAGTCGGAAATGATGGAGAAGCAGAAGATGGACCAGAAAATGGGGAGGTTTGCCTGGGGTTGGGTTGGTAAACTTGGTTATCAGTGCACAAGCTACCCTAGTACACTAAGTAGTAGTCTAAAATCTCTTGCCACCCAGCTTAGCTTCTCCGAGACGGAACATGGCCGAGCGCCATGGCCTGCCGGCCCCCATCCTCCTGCCCTGCTAACGGGAAATCGGGTCCCCCCTCTGTCACTTACGAATCACGGAATTCCCATCACTAATCTACTCCAAATGTCTGCCGACGCGCAGGAGGCCGCACGCTCTTGGCACCCAGCGGACCCGGATATCGGATTTACTCTGTAGGGGAATACTAGCCACCTCGCCCATCCCACAATGGGCCCCGACCCGACCAGACGCCGGTCGAGTATCCCCTGTAGTCCACCGGAGGCTCGACTCAGTCACCGAATCTCGCACATGCCCTAACTAACCAAGACCCACTAAGCTAAAGTCAGTAAAACAAAAAGGTAAAGTAGAGTAGATTCGAATTGAGCTGAGGCAATTATTTCCCTGGACCGGTGGTCGAGTTGCGGAGTGGGCGGGGTGCGAAAACGAAGTTTCCTTTAGACTTAGCTTTAGCTTTTTTGTTGGCTATTGGGACTGCAATTGGGGTTCGGTTTCGGGGTCGGAGCTTGCGTAACGGTGGAGAGACTGCTTAACTCCGTCCGTTATACCTACGTGCCTGAAGTTTATCAGTAGTTGGGTGGGTGGGGGATGGTTTGTGCTAATCCATAGGTATGGTCGTGCTACGACGGCGGTATTGCGCGAGTGAGTATGTAAAGTGTCCAAGCTGGATCCAGTCATGCTGCTGTTTGGAAACATGGGACTGTGCGACGAGCGACGTCTTGGGGAAAAGTATACACAATAGATGCAGTCAAATTGAATGTCATATTTCATTCGTTCGTCACTTCGAGTAGCGTATCCAAACTATATATCAACACAGCAGGTCACAGACAGACAACAGACAGACATGGTATGTATGGTATCCAAAGCCTTGCCAGCGGCCTCGTAGTAATCATGCACCCACTACCACGACCCCATTATGCTCTACCCTAGTTAGACAGCCTGACCACCAATCTCAGACCAAGAGACAGAAAAGCTAAACCCGCTCAACGGTCTCGACACGCCCCTGGACATTCTCCATCTCAACCTTGCTCTCAGCCTGCGCAACGAGATCCCTCTGCTCGGCGTCGCGGTTGCCATGCAGACCAATCTTATACCACGGCAGTTGGAAGAGCGCATCCATGCTCTCGAGACTGCGACCCGCGGTCTCGGGGATAGAGAACCACACCCACACGCCACCGAGGATGGTCACGGCCGCGAAGCACCAGAACGTGCCCTTGGGATCGATCCCGCCCTGCGACGTGGGGAGCAGCATATTGGGGACCGCGCGCGAGTTGCCGTACTGGTTTGCGAAGTGCAGTGTCATGGCGGTGGAGGTTGCGAAGGCACGAATGCGCAGCGGGAACAGTTCGGCTGTCAGCAGGTACTGCATGCTGTTCCAGCCGAGCGCCCAGCCCATGCCGGAGATGTAGATCATGGCGATTGCGCCGCGTGACACGCCCTTTTTGTCGTCCGGCAGGACGAAGCCGTCGTCGACGCCGAGCTCGGGGACGGCGGTGAGGAAGCCTGCGACGTAGATCATTGAGAGGGCTTGGAGGGTGATTCCGAGGAGGAGGGCGCGCTTGCGGCCGATTACGTCGACCAGGAACAGGGCGCAGATCACTGCTGCGGCGAGTTTGACCAGCCCGAAGACCGCGGTCACCAGGAGGGATTCTTCGTTTCCGGAGATGCCCAGCAGAGAGAAGAGCTGGGGTGCGTAGACGGTGATTGAGCCGGCGCCGGACCACTGCGAGAGGATCTGGACCATGGCGGCGAGGTAGAGGCGGTACAGGTTCGAGGGGACGAGGACGGCCTCCTTGAGGATGCCGAGCGCGCCGAGACCCATGGTGGCTTCCATTTCGGCCTGATGGGATGTCTGGATAGCGGTGATCTCCTCGACGACGTATTCGTGGTCTTGCGGGAGGGATCGGATGCGGGCGAGGTTGCGGACGGCGGCTTCGAATTTGTTGCGTTTGATGAGGAAGCGCGGGGATTCAATTTGCAGGAACGAGAGCAGGAAGATCAGACCGGCGAACATGATGTGCAAGCTCGTAGGGACCTCCCAGCGGTTGTGCGTGTTGTCGCTCATGTGCACTTCGCAGCCGTAGTTGGCAAAGTAGGCGAGGACGATGCCTAAGTAGACGAAGCCGGTGAAGACACAGGTACAGAGACCACGAACGGCAGCGGGGGCCTGAAATAGTTAGACATAAGCAAGGCCATATAGGTATAAGATAGAAGAAGACAAACAATCTCAGCAAGATAAACCGGCCCAACAACAACCGTCTGGCCAACGCCCAGACCAGCAATGAAGCGCCCAGCATAGACAGCACCCAGCGAGCCACCATGTGCCATAAAGATAATGATACCAATAACCCAGAGAACGCACAGCTCGCGCGTAGCCCAGAGACGGCCGACACGGTCACAGACGAGGAAAGCGAACAGAGCACCGCCAATCGAGCCGAGCTGGACCATCGCCGAGACGTTGCCTCGGATGTTGGCCTGCTCGACCTCGCTGTACGAGTCAAAGTTGATGGTGCGCTGGAAGTCCACCGAGTCAAAGGCCCCCGTGATGAGACCCTCGTCGACACCGCGGGCTGCGCCCATCAGGCCGAAGGAGAGCACGGCGAACCATAGCCTCCAATTGAGGATCTCCCTGGGAGCATTGCCCGTGTTGAGCTTGAAGACGTTGAGGGGCTGCTTTGGACCACCGGCCATTTTGAGAGTTCAAGGCCTAAAAGTGGGAGGAGAGGATAAAGAGAGAGAGAAGAAAAGAAAAAAAAAAAGAAAATGCAAGCAAGCAGTCGATCAATGCGAGGGAGGTTGCTCGAGTCACCTGCAACGATGCCGCCACTTCAGCTTGAGGAGAAAAAGCAACCTTCCTGTGCGACTGGGAGGGGTTCTTATACCCCCTTCCTTAGAGTTGACTGACACATCGAAACATCCATAGGAAACGAGAGCCACAGGGTCACATTGAGTTGAGTCTGAGAGAGTGTGTGGCTCGGGGCCATGGCCTGACGGGTTCTCCAACTGGGTGAACTTCGGAAGTTGTCCGTCATGGACGGTGACCCCGGACGGTCTCTGAGCTGGTCCAACGCCGGCCTTGGGGAGCGAGCCTGATTGGCCGCAGCTGGCGGAGACGTGGAGAAGTCGAAGTGCAAATTGAGGTCGATCGGCGCCGCGGGGTTGGCGCTCTTTCACTCGGACATGCACCGAAGATCGCAGGTTTTTGTTCATATATGATCGCAGTGCGACCGGATTTGATCACTGCTGAGTCTGACGGGTTGGAAGCGTCAAGTCGATTTCGAAGTACAAAGAAGCGTTGGGCCAATGAAGATCCCTCTGGGCGAACTCTTATCCGGGCGGTGGTGGTGCTTGACCCCCTCGGGCTGACGGCACTTCCCCCCTTGGCAAAAGCCTCGAGACTCCTTGACTCGCCGCCAAGTCGCTGCCCTCCCTCGTCGGCACAGAAGTGGGGGGTTCTGGGGAGATTGGAGACGCCAGTCTCCGTAATGCTCCGACACGTGGTTGACTCGCTGGAAAGGTAATTCCCCAGAGAAAATCGCGATCAGACGGAATCCTATTCTTGACCTGGAGAAGGGCCTAAGACATCATTCATTGTTACTACCCATGTCAAAATTGTGGAGCTAACAGACTCTCGCGAGTCGCTACATACTCAGGTTCGCCACTTGAACGCCGGGTTGCGCCAATCAAGATCCTGGATCTGCGCCTGCGACAGCCCCGACAGCGCCTCGTCAATATCCGTTTCCTCGCGCTTCTTGTTGTCCCAGTTCATCCACATCCATAAGAGAACGCTCAGAATCAAGATTAGACTCGAAGTTGCAAGGTTTAGCCCGTTGCCGATGTGGTAATCGGGAGCATCAAACTGCAAAAACGACCATGTTGAGATGAGTCCACCAACATTGCCGAACATTACATTACAGCCGATAGCAGCAGAACGTGCTGTATCGGATACAACGTTGTTACTGACATGGGCATTGGTAAGCGCGCCAAAGGCGAAGGCACCACTGGCGATCAAGAACGTCGCTCCATATCGGACGTGTCCATCAGTGCTTGCCAAAAACATGATGTACCCCGTCATCATCAATGGGGGTCCAGCAACGAAAACCGGCATGCGGCGATCATATCGCCAGGAGAGAAAAGGCAAGAGCACGGTAAAAAAAGCACCTACGACGTAGGGAGGCACCGTTCGAAGTTGCTGAGTAACGACCGAAGCATCGGGGTAGATCGTACGGACGATAGTCGGAGCGAAGAAGGCAAGACCTTGAACGGTAATGTTGTTGAGAAGAAAGATAAAGGACGTGGCCAATGTGACAGGGTTGAAAATGCCTCGCATCAACTTCTTGGCGTCAATCTTGTCCAGAACCTCAGTTGTTGCCACACGCTCGGACTTGATACGCGCGATCGCAAGATCCTTCTCTTCTTGGCTCAGCCAGCGTGCGGTCTCCGGTCGATCCGTGAGAGTAAAGAAGCCGATAAGCGCCAGGCCGATAGTGACAATGCCTTCAATGGCAAAGATCATTCGCCAGGTGTGCAGACTCCCGAAGTGATCCAAGGTGAGGATGGCAGAGGCCAGCAATCCACCGAAGGCTCCGGCAAGAGGCGCCATGACAATGTACAGTGACAGGCGGAAGGCAAGTTCGCTGCGCCTGTACCACCGGGACAAGTAGTAAGCAATGCCTAGGAACAAAGAAGTCAGCTATTGTCGTCAATCTACGACGAGGGTAAGTAGGGCGCGTGGCTACCTGGCAGCATTCCAGCCTCAAAGATGCCGAGCACGAATCGGACTCCGCTTGCCTGGTGGATTGTATTGACAAAGGCTGTAGCAATCGAGGCGATGCCGAACAACAAGGTTGAGATAGGAAGGAACCAGCCGGGGCCCATCCACTTGCAGCAGAGATTGCAAGGGATCTCGAAGATAATGTACGAGATATAGAACACGGAGAGGACATGGTTGTAGTCGTAGTTCTTCAAGTTGAGATCTGTATCGAAACCAGCGAGCCTGGCGTTTCCTGTTCGGGAACACCGGGTGAGTCACACGATGAGGGTTGCGCGGACACGAGCAGCTTACCAATATTCGCACGATCGATAAAACAAAACAGATAGAGCAGAGCGACAGTAGGCATAAGATAAAGATCCAGCTTCCATCTCAACCGCGACTCAGCCTTGGCGTCGAATTCGAAGAGAGCTCGTCCGTATTGATCCGTCGCGAGGTGGCCCCGGCCAGCAATCTGAGTGACATCCTCGACGACTTTGAGATTTTCTTGATGGCCAGACAATGCCTTCTCGTCCGCGACAGGACGAGTGCCCGTTACTTCGGTCGCCATGATTGCGCTGGCGATGATGGGAGGTGGTTGAAAGAGATAAATCGGGGAGGAGCGTGAGAACCAGCGGAGTTAAGAGCTCCACAAGCGCCTTTATAACTCCCCAGCATCGGATGTACGACCAGGGTCAGATTTCCCGGTAAGTACGAACGGGAAGGGGAGTCGGAAGGCAAAAGGTCCCCACCGAGGCAGGCAAGTCTGGGGTATCAAGATCCTAGGATTGTGGGGTGAGATTCGACTGGTCTGGAGGACTGGTTGACGACAGCCACCGGGAATTTTGGTCGTAAACCACGGCATTTCCGCTGCTTCAGATGCTTCGGTTTGGAAGAGGCCTTGACTCGTATTTCCTACCGGCCCGTCAGCCACGCGACGAGACAAGCATGGTGCAAAGAACGGCAGGGCTACGGCCGCAACCGGAATCTTGCGGCGACATCCTTGCCATTAGTTCAATCAAGCCGAAAGTGAGCCCCTATCTTCCATCCGCTGACCAGTTTCTCCATGCTGAACAGACAGATACCTGGCCACTTTCAAGAGCTCGAGTTCGCTATTGCGCTTCTCACTGGGGCCGTGTAACTGTCAACGCGGTCATATCTTGGCGTTCGTTCAACCATTGCTGCTTTTGGAACTTTTCCCGGAGACTTGGCCAGCTGCCAAGGCGGCCGAATCACACTGTTGCTGCTGTGAGTGGCTGGACGGGTCTGGGCCCAAGCCACCAGGGTATCATGCTTATCTGGGCCAATGGAGAGCGATGCAATTTCAGAATCCTGGTCGCTGACTCTTTGAATTCTGCAGACCGAGGAATCGAGACCAGAGAAGCTTGGTTCCCTTTGATATTATTGGCGACGAAATCTTCTGACTCGTGATGGAAATGGGACTGAGAGAGAGAAGACTGAGGGAGGGAAGGAGCGAGGGAGGAGCAAACGCCAAGACGGCCCAGAGCCAGAGCTGAGTCTCGATCCCCGCATTAAAGCCCCCGCAATTTGGCTTCATCTGCTGACCATCTGCTGCGAGCAACACTCTGTGGGGATCGCCACTCTCATACCCTCCTTTATCCATGTGATCATCGTCTCCTATCCCAGTTCTTGGTTTGACGCCATGGAAATGACGAATCGCAGGATTTAGGCTTCGCAGGTTTGTGGGGATCGCAGCAGACGCTCTCCTCCCTGTCACGACTCGAAAATCCTCCTTTCTTTTGAGCATGACTCGAGTCGAAACCCCAATGCGTGAATTGACTATCAAGCACTGCACCTGCATTTCAACCTTGGCGCATTAAGCTGCTCGAATCGTCTTCTCTCATCGTGGACCCGTTGCCAAGCGGCACCTGTCAATCGCACCGAGGCACAGCCCAAGATACGAAGGCCGCTGGAACGAACAACTACCGAGAACACATCCCGACCTGACAGGTTCTCCTACCGTGATTGCTTCCCAGTCACTAGTACCAAGCGTCCTCTCCAAAGCATGGCGCTTGGCGCTGACTCTTTTGTGAGAGCTGACAGGTTGATGTGAACCTCCCGAAAACGCCTCTTTCTTGTCATTTTGCATCGGATGTGCATGTCCGAATCGGAAGCTTGTGGCCAATGGGCAGCGGCTACCACCTAGCCGGTCGGCCCATCAAGCTCGATGAGAGTCTTATGAATAGGCTTGGGAGAAGCATGATCGGATACGGGGTGCCCCACGTTTCAGTCTTCGCCAAGCAGCGGAGGCCTGAGCTAGGGAGATGAAAGCGCACGTTTATCCACGTTGTCTCCCACGGTGCCACAAATCACTATAATCTGGAGAGACTATTCGACAAAGTGGCCTGGGCCCTTGAAGGAGAGCTGGCAGCAATCATCATTGAGTAAGCATGGCGGCTCCCCCTCAATCGTCCGTCGGGTTTACCTACGTATCCTCCAGTACGCCACGAGGTGACGAGTGCCAGAAGTAGATTCGTGGTTCCAATGTTAGAGGGGAAGGATTTGGCGAGTACAAGTTGCTGTTAAGATTTCGCGGTTTGCGGGAGGAAGTCTGGGGCCGCAGGTACAGTCACCTGCTTCCCAGTCCATTGTTTCGCGCGCATTTAATGCCCACAAGCTTCCAGTCGTGACTATCAGTATAACTCTAGGACTCTACAGAACCAACATTCCTTCCCATAGCGTATAAAGATTCTGTGTCCATGCCAATGTCAATCAATATACCTAGGACGATCCACTAAACAGAAATAGCTCCTTCCAGACCGCAATTTTAACCAATCTCCGCCTCATACGGATCTCCTTGGGGATGCTACCAGGCCAGTAGCGGGGCAAGCATGATTCTCTGTCGAAGATGTTATATTGTCTTTTTCTCAGAAGTCAGCAAGAATCGTCAATGGTAATGGCTGCCTATGCAAGAGAATTCAGGGAGCAACAAGCATTTCCCTGCGTTTCCTTTCTTAAACTGCACTGGACACCAGCAAAGCTTGATGGCAGTGCGTTCAGTGTCCCCACCTTTTTCCCGGCCTACCAATACTCTAAATACCCGTTTCCTATGCGTGTGGAACGAGCCTATGACTGGCGGTCAAGTATATAATTATCCGGGAAGGTATTAACAAGAATATTTGACTTTTACCTAGACAGCCATCAAGTACATATTAAATATCATAATAAAAGCAAAGGTTTGAACGAGATTAACCATATCAGCGCTTCGTCATCCATCATTATTACCATTATCATTATCATAGTTCTGTAGCTTCCCACGTAATCAGAAATCAAGGCTTCGAGTGCACAACGTACTGCGAGATGCTAGACATCTGAGGCGCTTGCGACCTTGGATCACTGTATCGGAACTTCTCCGCCGCAGAATCGTACTCAGCCCGTATGGGCACTCCGTGCTCTGCGGCAATCGGCACCTTGGGTGGTGGGTGCACCAGGGCCGACACAAACAACCCCGTCGGCGACTTCGGCGGTTCCACCCAGAGGATGGTGGTGAGGAGGACGATCACAACGCCCGTGGTCATGATGACTGTGCCCAGGATGCTGGTGCGGGACTCGATCCCGAATTTCCAGACCTGCACGGTGGCCCACGAGAGGAGCGCGGATTGGAGCAAGGGGTCATCTTTCACGCTCTGGGCTTGCTCGCGCTGTTCCTGTGCGGTTGAGAGTGTCGCTGTTTCGTAGTTGATGAACGAGAGGACTTGCGCGCTGGCCCATCTGTGCGCTAAACGGAACATCAGAGTATCTCTTTCGGGGTTGTCCTCGGTATCTACGAGCTGAAGGAACACCTCGGAGAACCGAGCGACAGAGCCTCGGGTCGGATCTACCTCCCCTGAAGGATCCACAGACCAGGCTGCGAGGACCCAGTCTGGGTTGACGGTCATCACTGCTCGGTTGTTAGACTCAACATGCTCGCTTGGGTGCGGGTTGAGGACTCTGAGCTGCACCAGACCAAGGAAGTTAGTGATCGGGTTGGGGTCCATGGTGTAGTCTGCAAAGCCAAGGTGGGCGACATTGTAGCACCAGACTCTGGTGTCCGTGTGCTCTGGCATCGAATAGACGTAGGTTAGCTGAGGACCAGAGATGTTGAACTCGTTGGCTCGGGCAGGTTCGTCGAAGATCTCATTCCAGAGACACGAATTGTCCTGCCAACAGTCGGTGAGCACCCATCGTGCCATTGGCGTCGAATATACATTAACAGTCAGGTCAAACTCCGAGTCCGTATTGTTTGGCATAGTGAACTCCACAGAGGAAATCATATCGCTCTCCTCCCATCCAGAGCCCCAGCGAATGCATCTTGCCTGGGCCGTGCTCCATGGGTAACAGCGAATCTGTCTGTCCTCGGAGATATCATATGTATAAGTCCCCGGATCTAGGTCACATTCTGATACCATACCTAGAGCCGGCCCTCTCCGCTGCAGCTGCGTCTGCAGGGCCTGGTTGAACCGACGGGAGTCTGGATAGACGGTATAGTCTTGCCCGTCAGGGTCCGACGTAACGTCGTAGTAGTTGAATGCATCGACCGTAAAGGCCTGCAGAACTTGTCTGTTGGGTACCCACCAGACGTTCCCGTCATCGTCGTCGGTGACATTGAGACTGAAACTCAGGCCATCCTCTCGAGAGACGGGAGGGAGAAAGAACCTGCCATTGCGCTCTGCCTGCCAGGTGGTTGAGACGGCTGACTCGATCAACTCGTCCATGCTTGCAGAGTATACCTGCTCCGTACAGCTATATCTCCGACCCGCCAACAGATTCTGTTCACACAGAAAAGTATCACCATCTCTGGGAGGAGTGGAAGCAGCAAGGCCTCTGAACGCAACGGACTCATCCATGTTGATGTCAATGAACTGCAGCGATGGAAGAGCCAGGGTAGCTGTGGCAACACCCATCAGGTTGGCGACGATTGACAGTGCCGCGACAAGGATCATGAAGAGGAACAGCACTGGATATACCGGCTTGGTAGGGCCTGCAGCAGCATGTTTCCGGTCAGCTGCCAGCTCCCTGGCCTTCATAGCAAGATCCTTTAGGAACAGAAGATCCATAAACTCGGCGTAAACCAGAAGTAGGCTGATCGGAAGCCGCCGATCTTTCGCAGACAGGAACAGCACGCTGCGGTAGACAAAGCTGCCAGCGACATACATGAACCAGACCTCGAGGGCCTTGGCCACGAACTGGAGCGCTCCCAGAACATTGCGATTAGTCCGGTCGAGACTCTGCATAAAGCGGACTCGGTCGCTAGAGTACGGGTCGATCTGGCAGCCGGGACAGTCGAGCCCAGCGCCGATAATGTAGCCTCTGAAGTTGAGTATCAACAGAGCGAGTGCTGGCCCGAGCCAGAGGAAGCCGATGACATTGCGATAGTCGAGGAACCGTCTCAAACCTCGCCTTGCTGGCAGGGGCTCGGTCTGAAGCTCAGGCGGGGGCGAAGGCTGGACGGGGTAAGCGTGGGTTTGGGGGGACAGAGGATCGGGTGGCATGGTATCAGCAGGAGTGATCGTGTCCTGGCTCTGCAAGGGAGTCGAGGTGACAAGGGGTGGCAGCGCACTGGCCATGGTGAAGAAGGTAGCTCGAATGCAGCGTTAGAAACTGAACTGGCACGGACTGGAGGGCCTCATCGCGGAGTGAGAGGAAGGATAATAAATGCGCTGACGGCTCAGAGCCTCACGCACCCTGTCAGACTACTGTAGGTTAGAGAATTATTAATTTCAGCCCCAGATCCCAGCCAATCCTGGAGACTTACAAACTCGCTATTACACTGCCGTTCCTTCCCTCGTGGTGGTGTGCAGCAGCCGACTATCATGTTCCTCATTTGAGCATAGCTCGCGTGGTCGCAACACGCTAGAAAAATGAAACGAACCAAACGGACTCTATTCGCTGTCCATAGGTGCGGTCATCGTGGAGGCTTCAAGGGTCTTTGGGCAATCTCAGTCGCACCCTACCCTAGTTGCTGATGGGGACCAGCGCCCTCCCCTCGCGTGTTCACGAGGAAAGAGCGCCACAATCTCCATGTATCAGGACGCTGGAATCCTTCTTCCCGAGATGGCTCCAGACTTGACAGCTCAACTTTGTTTGCTTGCGAAACGCGTGTCTGACATCCTTCACGCGATGCCCAGACTGCGCAGCCTTTCGCCTGAATCCTTCGGTCCAACCGTGCCTTTGGACCCCACCCCCGAAATTAATTCCTTTCGCCTTCGACCCTGCATCCATTGACTATCCCGCCCGCTAGTTATTCCATCGTTCACGACCTGCATTTTTTACAGCCTTCGACTAACTCTGGATCTGCATCGCAACCCGTGTCGGCTCTGTGCGACGCAGTCAATTCCTTCGGCACCAACGGGGACCGAAACCATCCGGGCTTCCGTGCCTATTTCTGGCTCCGGAGCCTCTTGCGACGTATACAAAGTACAAGACAGGGCTCTGGGCTGGGTTCGGTGTCCGCTTAATCCCGTGTCATCATCACGGCTGCAGTATTATCCCTGCAGATGCGACCCGCGTCTTCACCAATGCCTCTGAACACCCATTATAAATCAGTCCTCAGCCCTCAGAAATTAATCAGCAGACCGGAGCCAGTAGTAAGTCGTGGCTAGCTGGTCTGGTCGCCGATCATTTAAAGATATTACAACAGAGTATCCCAGATTTCGACATGCGCTGTGCAACCTCGACTTTTCAGCCTTGCTGACATATACTTTTGGGGAATGACTCTTGAGATGTTTGCTTCTTTTGTCAAAACCCCAACAGCCAATCGCTCTAATATCTTCTTTTGGCTGACCAATCAATCTATTTGCGGCGGGGCAGTGTATGTGCTGCAATTCGAATGAACGGCCCCAAATCTGCAAGCCTGCTGGGGCCGGCCGTGCACAGCCCTGCAGAATCCCGAAATCCGGGTGGGTGCACACGACGCAATCCGCGCTGTGCCGGACATGACATTTAGGTACCTAATTATAGCATTTAATGAAGGGTCTTGGAAAAGACCGGGACGCCAATCAGTACCATGGGCTTTGAATTCCCCGACTTGCGGGGATCAGTTCCGACTGGGATAAGGAGCAGATTTGGGCGAGTTCTTGCTTCACCCTGACCATCGAAGATTTTGTATCGCATCCCACCCATTCACCTTGCTGTGTAATGCGTGAAAGTAGCACGCCACACCGCGTGGACGCTCCCGATGGTTGACCTTACAGCATACCGGTTCAAATTCCCGTCAAGGAGGCAGCCACAATAGAACTATTTACGCGAGACAGAGAGGTCATCGGATTTGGAAAAGTCCAGGATCTAGATGTTTGCTTGCCAGCCCACGTTGTTGATGGGTTGCTGGTTCTTCACGGCTTAAAACCGACAAGGAAGTGCCCTGTTACAATCCCAGCACGACAAGCTCGGAATACGAATTGAAAGCAACTGCCAAGTAAATTGCTAGTTGACCGTACAGTGAGTGTTGAGTCATTTTCCAAGCTCCCATCCATGGTTCTGGTCCCTTTGTATGCGCGATTGGGCCCATACTTTACGCGTAAACGGAGGCTTCGATATAATCGGTTCGGCAGAATAAATCAAGAAACAAGCCGTTATGAGCACGAGAGATATCCTAGAGGCCGGCTGTTCGCTTAGCCGCGTAGTAAGAATCCGTATGGCTGGCTGCGCTGCACTTCACCTTCTTCACAATCTCGGACTGTTCTAAGCCTGTGCGACATGGGGACTTGACAGCCCTGTATGCATCTCCCTGAGATATAGCTCGGATATTATACAGATCCGCTAGACGGCGCATAATCCTCGAAAACCTTCGCTAAGATAGACGCATGCGGGAGCTGACGATCCGAGAAGTGCAGAAATATCTTTTCCGAGACCGCTATGAACACGCCCGAAGGCAAGCACAGACAACAATCATCCCAGCGACCTTGTAGCGAGGCTGGCTGATCAATGATTCCTTTGAAAACTTCTGAATTCGGGCGCTTGTTCATCTGCGCGTCTCCATATTACAGCCCACAATAGAGAATGAAGACATTTACATAGATGGCTTTCGGACTAATATTAATTAAAATGGATGAAGGGCATAACTCACAAAGCAGGAAGGGGCGACCAGCCCGACCAAGGGTACCTTCCGTATCCGAAGATCGCGTCCATCGCACCTTCCCAACGCCTGTGTCTTGCTGATTCCCAACAAGCGGGCAGGCTGCTTTAGCTCAGGGCTACACCGTATAGTATTTCTACTTCTAGATAACGTAATAGCATCATGATGTACTAGTATCATCAAGTTTTCACCAAGGCCGTCGAAATGCATGTACTGTCCCGCTAATTCGGGGTTCTTGACAAGGCTTTATTTGCCTCGTATTTTCGGTTGACATCGGGCTATCCTGTTCAGTCTGGTTTAGTGTGGACTGCGTAACTGTGGCTCAAATCAAGTCGGCTTTCATTCTCTCTCAAATGTATATGTCAAAGTAATGCCCTTCATTCCGTCATAACGCATGAATGCTAGCTCAGCTCCGCAAAATTCAGCCCAGGTCGGGAAAAACAAAAACCATTTGCCTATAAGTACAGCACTCACATTCGGCTTCAGGCCTTCCCCCATCCATCGAGGCTTGTGTATCTGACATCCAGCCATCAAGCATTCTTGGCCTTTGCCCTATCCCACCCCACAACATCCGTCCCATGAATCCAGTCCATGAGCCCAATCGTCCCATAATTAACCCGAAACTTCTCATGGTGCAGATCATGCATTTCCGCCGGAGGCAACTTCAAGAAATCATAGCCACTATGATCCGCGGCCGCCTCCCACAGCTCAAAGACCGTAAAGATCATAATAGAGACAAAGTGCGCGCCCTTGAGATACAGCGGGAGCGTGATGGGCAGGACATTTGCCAAGAGATGCTCGAGCGGATGCGCGTACTCAGCTGCAAAGGCCACGGGCGTGATGTACTTGTGGTGCATCTTGTGGATGTGTGCGTAGATGCTTGGGTGGTGCAAGGCGCGGTGGACGTAGTAGAAGGAGATTTCGCGCGCGAGTAAGCCAAAGATGAAGTCTGTGACTATTGTTTGCCAGCCCGGGATAGTCGGGTCGAGGTTCAGCATCGCCTTATCGAACCCGTGGGCGTAGACGAACGCGGCATGCAGGGCGACTATCCAGACGTGGTTGAAGAGGGTTACTTTGATGCAGTGCGCGATTTGTGCGCGCGTGGGTTGACGCCGGGCGGATTGGATCTTGTGGCGCTGCGAGAAGTCGGGGAAGACCACGTCTATCAGCATGTAGAATGTGGCTGGGATGATGAATCCGATTATTTGCAGGCCGATTACACCGGCCATCTCGATCATGCCTGATTGGTATGTCGCGAGGACATGGTCCCAAGCGGCCTGCATTTGGGCATGGAGGTCGAGATTGAGATTCATGATTGCTTTGTCTCTGAGAAGAGATGTCGTTAGAACTGGGCTTTACCCTGTGCTCGTGGCATGATCATCCATACAGGATATATATGCAGATGCTTGTGTAGGCAGAGCATGTGTTCGTAGATACAATCCGTCGTTTGTGTGCGCTGCCGGAACGAACCCGAACAGCCGGACCAGGCCCGAACCACCACGTCGAGGGGAAAGATTTGAGCCACTGGGCCCCTTCCCATACTCATGCCTCGGATTCAGTAATGTGCTTCAGTGTTCAAGTTGCTCTGCACATGCTCTACCTCGCTTCGAAGACATGCACGGGCGAGTTCCGGCATTGCCTGATCAAGTGTCTATCTATCACCTCTTTAAAAAACCAATACAATTATGTCCTTGAGCCAACACGAATTCAAACCAGCACGTTTGATTTGAACCTCATCCACTCATACTACGCGATATGACTTCCAAATCCACCGAGCTCCCCACCTACAGCCAGATAGCCTGTGTTGGCGCTGGGCTGTCGGCGGTGGCCCTGGGTGCCACCCTGAAGCGATGGTACAATCTCGACGATATCCGCTTCTTCGAGCGCCATCCCACGACCGGAGGCACCTGGTACATCAACACCTATCCAGGTCCGTCTCTCTCACATCCTGCCTATCTTCTCTCGCGCGCCGACTTAACCCCATCTAGGATGCGGCTGCGACGTCCCAAGCGCGCTCTACAGCTACTCCTTCGCGCCGAACCCCAACTGGACAAAGCTCATGCCCTCCAATGAAGAGATCAAAGCATATATGGATAACGTGGTGGATACCTACGACCTCCGTCGCAAAATGACCTTCGGGACCGAGGTGGTCCGCAGCGTCTGGCGGGAAGATGTAGGGCGCTGGCTTCTGCACTTGCGCGAGTTAAGCACGGGGCGCGAATATATGCATGAATGCCAGATTCTCTTTGCGGCGACTGGGCAACTTGTTGAACCACGGCCTTGTGAGATTCCTGGCGCCGCGGACTTTAATGGCAGTATTTTCCACTCGGCGCGATGGGATCATAACGTGGACCTCGAGGGCAAGAATGTCGTCGTTATTGGAAATGGGTGTATGTACTCCATTTTTTTTACGCCCTCCATATGATGAGAGCCTATCTGACACTTCCACGCAGGCACTGCCGCGCAAATCGTCCCGGCCCTAGTCAACAATTCGAAGATCAAGTCTGTCACGCAGATTGTCCGCACGAAGCACTGGATCTTCCCTGCGCCCAACTTTGCCTACCCGCGCATTCTGCAATTGATCTTCCGCTATGTTCCATTAGCCATGAAGCTGCACCGGCTACATATCTTCCTAATTGCCGAGAATGACTTCCGCCTGTTCCCCATGACCAAAGGCGCGGCCAGGCTTCGCGAGAAGCGCCGCAGGCAGGTGGAAAAGTACATGCGCGAGGCTGGGCCGAAGAAATACCATGACCTTTTGATTCCCGATTTTGATGTTGGATGCAAGGTATATTCGTCCCTATTTGTTTCCACGGCTACAAAAAATAAAGAGAGAGAGAACAAAAAAGGACTAATTCAAGATTAGAGACGTATTTTCGACCCGGGCTACCTCGACTGTCTCCACAGCGACAAAGTCCTGCTAACGGACGCAAAAGCCACCCGGATCACCCCCGAGGGCCTCGAGACAGACAAAGGCTTTGTTCACGCGGACGTGATTGTCCTGGCGACCGGCTTCCAGACCAACAAGTTCATCCCCTACATGGATGTCGTCGGGCGCAACGGCGAGAACGTCTCGCAGCACTGGGCGAAATATGACGGCCCAGTGGCCTACAACTGCTCTGCGCTGAATGGATTTCCAAATTTCTTTATGCTCCTTGGCCCGAATGCAGCGACTGGGCATACCTCGGCCATGATGGCTGCAGAGAAGTAGAAAACCCCCCGCCATTCATTATAATAGATACAATCCTCTGACTAATGAAATGTTAGCTCGATCAACTACGCCCTCCGCGTCCTCAAGCCCGTTCTTGACGGCGACGCCGCATCAATTGAAGTCAAACGCAAGGCCGAGCACGACTACGCGTACTGGGTGCAGGACGCATTGAGCAAACGTGTTTGGAACGCAGGCTGCGTGTCTGTAAGTTGAGTCAAAATGTCCCTTTCCTCAATAGGTCGTCTTTTTTTTACTAACAGCAGGGCCGGATCAGTGGTATCTCAATGACAAGAAGTGGAATTCGATGTCTTATCCGTGGACCCAGGGTCACTTCTGGTGGAGGAGTCTGTTTCCCACGTGGTCTGATTGGAACGTCAGGGTTGGTGGTTAATCTAGCCCTTACAAGCTTCAGCCCCCGTCAGCGGGGATGTACTGACTATATTCAAATAGAAAATCGCCAAGCCGTCGTCGGGCAAGTCGTCTGGGGTCTTGCTCGTGGCTCTTTTGTGCATCGGGCTTCTGGGGCTGGTACGGTCAAGGGATACTGGGAAGGTCTTTCTCGAGGACCTTACGAGCTACTTCACCTCGGTGCAATCCAGCCTCCTAAGACGATAAAGAGGTGATAACTTACGGGCGCACATGTTTTCTTCATACTCGGTCTTGTCCTGATATTGCCAGTTTACCTCCTGTTTTGTTTCTAGTGGCATAGTATATTATGTAGTATTGTAATACAAGACCATATGTCTGCGACGTAATAGCTAGTTACTAAATTTCCGATTAGACGTCTATTATCACAATGCTGTGGTGCCCGAGGTCTCCGTTTCGAGCATTGTCCAGGAACCAGGATGTGTATCTAGTATGAACAAGCCCGCTCGCACGGATACAACAGATCTATGTTTCTACTCCTCTACCCATGTGGATTCTTTACCTCAAACAAGTTGGCCTAGAGGTCTTCGTCACACCCTTGCTCAGGGCTGTGAATATATATGGCAATACGATCAAATAATAATATCGCTGTGCTGAAACCCAGTCCAGGTTAACGAGCGCTACACAGAGCAGTGAATAGAGAAAGATAGCCGGCGAGTCATCGCTCAGCAATGCCGCGAAAACCATGCACCTCTCGTGGTGACAATACAGATTTACCGAGCATGTCTATTGGAACTGTCTCCGCATTATTAGGCGTGTGGCTTGCTTTCGGAAAGGTTCCAGCCTCGGCTGGTTGTCCGGATTCCTTCCGGGGTCGACGTAGAACACCTAGGAAATAACTGAGAGATATTGTAACATGGAGAAGTATCAGGACCTTGTAGGCATTGATAAAGAGTTCACATCCATTACGTCTCATCCGAGGGGGCACAACCGAGAAGAATCTTCTGTCAGCACCGCCCCTTCGTTTCTTGTCCTGAGGCCCCCAAGACCAAGCCATCATGACGACCGTCAAACGAGGCTTCCTCCCCCGCGAAGGCCTGTACATCGACCCGATGGCCAAATCTATCCGAAAATCTATCCTGAACCCGCTCTTTACATTAGCGCTTCTGCACCTGGTGCGAAGGGGAACCCTCACCTCCGCTGCTCCGTATGAGAAGCTCATCCGACTCGCCGCGGCCGCCAGTGTCCTCTTGTGGGTTAACGATTGGCTAAGTAAGCGGATCCGAAACAACTGGGTCATTGACAAGACGTGGGACTGGAACAAAGAACTAGTCGTCGTAACTGGAGGCAGCGGCGGGATTGGCGCGGGCGTCGCTCAGCGGCTTGCTGGCATGGGGGCGCGCGTCGTCGTTTTGGATATTATCCCGTTGACCTTTAAGCCTGGTATGTAGGGACAGCGTGACCTTGGTCCGTGATAGTCTGGGAGTTGTTGCTAATGTTGAGTTTGAAGAGAACAAGCGTATCCTCTACCACAAATGCGACCTCAGTAACGAGCGAGAGATAGCTACCGTTTGCGAAAAGATTCGATTTGAAGTCGGCAACCCAACCGTTCTACGTCAGCAAAATCAAAATCAACCCCCAATTATGTACCGCGTTAACTCACTTAGTTTATCACAGTCAACAATGCCGGCCTGTCGCGAGGGCGAACCGTCGTCGAGGCCACGTACGGCGACAACAACATTACCCTGAAAACAAACCTACTGGCGCCGTTTCTCCTTGCACGAGAATTCCTTCCAGCTATGATCGAGCAGAATCACGGACATATCTTTAATGTCGCCTCGGTGAGCGCGTATATCCCGCCCCCGGGCCTAGCCGACTACGCGGCGTCGAAGGCCGGGTTAATTGCGTTCCACGAGGTATGTATGCCCTAGCATGGCCATCAACCTGCTAATAGGATGCGTTACCGTAAATAGTGTCTCGCCCAAGAGCTCCGCGTCCAGAATGCGCCCAGAGTGCGCACCTCCCTCGCCGTGCTCAGCTTCACCAAAACGCCTCTATTCAAAGGCGAGACGAACCAGTCCCATTTTCTCATGCCTCTTTTACACACCGACACAGTGGTGGATGCCATTGTGGATGTATTCGACAGTGGGCTGAGCCAGACCATCTTCCTCCCGGGGATCTTTCGCTATGTTGCAGGCTTGGTGAGAGATACCTTGTCCCTTTCTTTTTTTGCCTTTTCGCGTTTGGATTATTGCTAAGATCTACATATCTATCTATGCAGCGAGGAGCGCCAGATTGGGTACAAGATTTGGTCCGCGGCGGCACCAAGTCTCTAAAGGTGGATTTTAAAGGACGGCAGGAGATTGATCCGCGCACGGGGAAACTTGTTCAGTGATTGCTACAATGCGCGTTATTCTACCGTCGTAGCAGTAGTTGGAATTTGTATCCAACAATCGGCTGTTGCGGCCCTTCGATCCCGGTTTCCGTGAATGAACAATGGCCCAGGCATACACAGTGAGTAAAACTGTGAAACACAATTTATTTGCTGTAGTCTCCAATTTATATGCGGATTCGGTGTCAGTGAGATTGAAGGAATGAGCCAGAGGGGTGCCAATTGAATCAATCGAAATCTATATTGGAGATATGAATCCACTTACATGTGGAAGTTTCATATACAGATTGAAAGATCGACTATCCTGCGTGTCTGCACTTCTTCAAATCGTACATTAATGAAAATCAAGTTATTGCTTTACACGGCTCCATCCAACTCTCACCCATATGTTCTCTACAGGTTTCCTTGTAGTTTCGCCGTCATTTCCTCTTGGAGAACAGCGGCAATCCTCCGACTCGTCCAATCCGCAATGGCCATATTCGTAATCATTGGGTTCGCACCACTGGGACTCGGGAAAACCGATGCATCGCACACATACAGTCCGTTAATGCCCCAAACCTGGGCGTCGGGGTCCACAACACTGTGCCGCGGCGACGTCCCCATGCGACAAGTCCCCATCTGGTGCGCGCTTGCAAAGACCGCCTTCTCGTTGTCGAGTGGAGCAAGACGGCGGACTGTAGAGATCCATTGTTGTAGAACGGGGTCGTTAAGGCCATCCCGTGAGTGCGAGCTATCGTCCTCAGCTGGTGATCGCATCAATAACGGAGGGATTTGCGAAGACGTGGTGTGATATTCCGTTGCGCCCGAGACATGGGCCATTTTGGCGCAGGCGATCAGACCCTCTATGAGATGTTGTTTGTCAAAGGTGGAGGTTGCGTATTCGATCCTGCATCTGCCATCTGTGGGATCCGGGTAAACGCGCCCGCTGTCTCGATCCCGACAGAGCGATATAAACCCGGCCATGCGTCCCATCTTGGAGGCCTGAACTTTGAACTCCGCCCCGCTATGCCACGGCAGGAGAGGCAGGACTGTGGATGGGAGCATTGCCGGAGTCTCGATCTTGATCCCATGGCCCTGGCCGTCTACATTCTCCCAGTCGCTGATCACCGTCGTGAGCGCGGACCCTTCCCAGGGACGAACATCCCGGTCGAAAACTGCAACGGAGGCGAGGACTAGAGCACTAAATTAATTCACTCATGCTTGTAGGTAACTGTAAGCCACGTACCTGGATGTAAATATAAATGCCGACCAATATGTGGATTTCGCAGGCCACTTCGTCGGAGCAGCAGGGGACTCTGAAGCGATCCACACGCTACAATGACCCTCTTGGAGCGGATTTCCACCCGTCGACGAACCCGGGGACCACTCTCCTGGTTCTCCCCAAACTGAAACGCCCGAGACGTCCAAGTCCCTTCGATGCCGATCGCCGTCGCGTTACCCCCCGCCCGCCTGGTAGGTGGCCCCAGGATAACCTTATGCACATCAAATCCCTCGATAAAAACAGCTCCGCTCTGCGCGGCGTCCGCCAGGAAAGTTTCCCTTGGCCCCTTCTTCATCGCAGACGCGCACCCCAAGTGGCAATGGCCGCAGTAATGCTTACCGTTCCCCGTGTTCTGCGGCACGGACTTCGCATTGTACCCCAGCTTCTGCGCGGCGCTCAGCACAAGCTGATTCCCAAAGCTATGCTCAATCATCGAATCGTCCACCCCCATCCTCTCGCAGACACGCTCAACGCAATCCTGGAACCCGTGCGAGGTAAACATCTCCAGCCCATGCTTAGTCGACCATTCTTCTCTCAGGTATCCCTGCGGCGCCAGCGATGCGGACCAGTTAATCGTACCGCCCCCGCCCCAGCTGGAGCCCGCGAGAACAGCCATGTTGCCATCGTCCGTGGCGAGGAAGCCACCATTCTCGTACAGATTGGCGTTCCCCGCCAGCGGCGCCATCGGGAACGCCGAGGAAGGGAAATAGTACGACTTTTCGACTACTACCACGCGGTAGCCCGCCTCCGCGAGGTTCTTGGCCGCGACGCTGCCGCCGCACCCGCTGCCGACGATGACAATGTCGGTGTCGATCAAGGCGGATTCTTCCTCACCATCCGCCGCGGCAGGGGCGGGGAATTGGAGGAACTCGTAATGTGCCCCCTCGGCGCGTTTGAGATGTACGGATGTCGCGGTGCTAAGTCCTATGAGGGTAGGCATGCTGGGGCTCAGGGTTGTCCATGCTCTTTTGAAGATCAGTAGAAGGACGCGGGATACGAGGCGCACCGGTGGGAGCCGGGAGTTCCTCATTCCTTGGAAGATCCTTTCGCGCGCTTTGTCTGGCTGGCGATGGATTGGGGTTGCGCTGCCGGTGAGGAGCAAGGATCCTGCGCGAGAACTGCGCGGGTTAGCACTATGTGTCGAAGAAGAAGAAGAAGAAAACAAAACATGGGGCCTTGAGGCATCCATGTCGTGCGTACCTGAGGGCGTCCAAAATTAAGAGAATTCCTTTCCGGCCCTCGGGGTGTATATATTGACCGAAGACTCGTTCGATAAACTCTTGAAAGCCATCTAACGAGGACAGGCTTTCCTCCAGATACTGTTCGGCGTAGGTCGACGGCGATGCTGTGGGGGTTTCGGAATCAGTGTTTCCTGGAGTGGTGCCATCTTCCTGGGATACTGCTGGCAGTTGACAAACACTAGAAAGAGCATCTGCGTTAAGGGGAATGCTTGGGATCGCAATGTCGGCCAAAGCGCGAATGACCTCCCACTGATGTGGCTTCAATACTATTTCCGACATTAACGTGATTAGGTGAAGGCAAATGTTATTCAGGGAATCTTCAACCGTCTTTCGGGCGGCCCAAGAAGGAAGATTCAAATGCAGAGGTGGGTGGAAGCTGTATCGAGAATCCGAGGTGGTAAAGCAAAAAAATCATCTGAATATATTGCAACCTGAAGGGCCGCGCAGCCCTTTCCGGCCAGTTTACTCGGTTATGTATACCACCTCGATGGTTGCCCCATACCCGCAGCCGACTTTCCTGCGCTACGTACGGGAAGGACGCTAATCGGAGACTATGGGTCTATACACCAGACTACTTTCCCCCAATCTCAAGCACACCAAAGCCCCAGGTTAGATCCCTGTGGGGCTGGAGTCAAGCCGGGGTATAACAGGAAGCACGTTGGGCTTACCCCGGCTGGTTCCGGCCCCACGAATGCCGAGCTCATGGAGTAAAGATATCATACGATACGAGAGCATGACAAGCCTTTCCAAAAACGTCTATCCTTGCGAGTCACGGACTTTCTCTGGACCTGGGTGGTTACGGACCTGATAATCACCGCTCCACTTTATCATGAAACAGTCAACCAGGGCAGAGGCAACATGGAGCCGCTCCGAGACGGCTGCGTCGACACCGGAGCGTTCCGAATGATTTTTGTCCACACGCATCTGATGATGAGAGCCAGAAAGAGTAGTATCATACAGGAAACATAAATATTCAATCCATTTGTGTCTTACTAACAATCGTGCAGCTTTGTCCTTCCCTTATAATAACTTTTTTGTTGATACCATGCCCTCAACCGTTGCCTTCAAGGCTACTTCGAAAAGAACATACGGCATCGATGGTGATCAATTGGAGAAGAAAGCCGTTTAATTGCTCTGGACAAAACTTCAATGTCCTCTAATGCAAATTTCGCTAAAATAATCACGTATTTTTTGTGCCGGTGATACTTTGTCTAAATCTCTCTACATCGGGCGCCGATTCCGTAGTAAGGTGCCTTTTCCGTACAATGGAATGCATGCCAATATCATTGATCCATGGAAGAATCGTCTTAGATAGCTAATTACACGTCCGACTATGCGCGAGTGTAGAAAACACGCGCAAACTCCGTCGCAGCCCCCTTTGCCACCACGGCCTTGCGGGTCAAAACCGTCCCGTTGTCAGTCGCTTCTAGTGTCCAGAGCTAACCATATCCAAGTAAGTAAATCGAACCACCAAAAAAAAAAGGACTTGCCCGCAAGGTAGGCAGAGCAATGCTCAGCTCAGTTGATGCTTACCTGCTCAGCGGTCCAGCCACCATTGTGACTCCGGATGTAGTCGTGCATGAACGCCTTCTCTTTATTCTGTGCGATTGTCTGGTCCGGGAGGACCGACTCATTGAGGAACGACTCGACGTTCACTCGGTCAACTTGCGTCTGGACTTCAAGAACCGGTCGCAGTCTCCCGTTAGAATCTGTCGCTCCCGGTATATGGCGGCTCTGCACAACCACACGCCCGAAGATCGTGTCGTTGTGCTCAGACACAGTCCAGTCTAGCTGGCGCTTCTCAGGCGCGCCCCGGATACCGCCGGTCAGTACCTGCTCGAGGGTAATCCAGCCATCTGCATCTGCATCTGCATCTGGGTCTGCGTCGTCCGAGCCCTGCGTGATCTTCAGTGTAACAGTTGAGACGGAGATGGCCTTTCGTGTGACCCAGCCGATACCTTGCTAATAATGGCTCTAAGGTTAAACTCAAGGCGTGAAAATTTTTTAAAATTTTTGTTTTTGCCCTAGACTTACTAATTGCAAAACCGAGTCCAGGTTGGTGGATTGGGCCTTGTCCTGCGTACCGTTAGCGGGATGGTCCAACCCTCGCGCTGTAGGACCATTCGGCAAGCATCTACCGGTCAACTACGGGCAGATATGGGAGAAATTTACCAACTGCCAGCTGCCACACAGGTTGAGTTTACCGGTTTCACCTGGAGATGACATTGTATTGACTTGGCAGGCGTCTCTCGGATCTGACTTTGCGGGGGGGGATGAAGAGAAGAAAAAAAAAAAAATCAAGGACTCACACAAAGGAATTTACTTCAGAGAGGCAGGCAGATACGCATATCATCCAGTGTTTATAACCCCGGACGTTGGAACCAAGTCGACCGAGGTCATGTCGTTCCGATTGTCTTCTTGTACACGTCAACCGGAGTGTTCCCAGGTTGGAGCGAGGGTGGAATCTCTCCACGGGGTCTGGTAGCCCTGAGTGACATCCCACCTTCTTTGGTTCGCTGTCCCGCATTTCTCCATATGGTGGATGTGGGAGGCAATAGCGGGAATCTCCAGTCCACACTCGGGATCATCCCGGACTCAGCGGGATGCTTCCAGACTAATCTTTTTTGTTATGTTGGAATAGTAGGACGTCCTCAGAAACGTCCTACAGTAGTACAGTAAAATCATTTGCAGGCGTCTCTTCCACATTTTGGTCCCTCCACATTTCGCTCTTACAATACATGGGACCCCGCGAGGGAGTGTCGGGCCCCGGTTGTGCACTAGACGTGAATTTTACAACTACTGCTAATCCTACTCCTACTCGCTGGAATTTGAAATTATGCTTAACAACCGAGAAACAAGGGCTAAAAGGACTTTTGCTTTTCCGGCTCAACCCCTCTTCGTGCGAGATAGATACACTGTAAGATAGGACTATTCCGCCGGTACACCATCACGGATCGCGGTGCATGCAGATCTCCGTATGCACAACAATTTGGGACTCGCTGCCATTCTCCCGCCATTCCATGTTACGCGTTGACATTCCCGGCTCCACCATGGGTGCCATCATATACCACCTGTCAGAAAACCCCTCGAGGCGTGATTGTTGCTCCTTCCCACCTGTTTGCACCCGCCCTGCTGAGCGGCCTCGACGCCGCGTTGTATATGAGTCTCCCGCGCTTTCCCCGAGGCGCGAGGAGGCGCTAAAGCTGCCACCCAGGCGAACGATCAGGGGCTTGATTGTTACCCCTGCCGTGCAGGTGATGCTGATTGCGGCTTCGACGACGGACCAGAAGATGAGGGCGTGGTGGGCGATGAGGGGCTCGGAGACATGCTTGAGAGGAAGGTAGTTTAGGCGGATGATGGTTGCAATGCTTGCTCTAGATTTGGGACAGGTGTTAGGAGTTTATTTTCTGTCTTTTTTTTTTTTTTTTTTTGCTCATGCATAAGGGAGTAGCGCCGACGTACACTAATCCAATTCCCAGCAGCAGATAAACCGACGCCTTCATTTTCCGAGGCAGCTGCGAGTTCCAAAGAATCAGAACAGGGAGGATAAGTCCGAGCGTTAGGTCCGCGAGGAGGACCCAGACAGCGTGGATAGTGAAAACAGCACCCAGGCTGGAGACGGCCTTGCAGGATCCCGCAGTGTCAGGACTAGCGAGCTGCTCCCAGAAGAACTGCACCGGTTTGCAGAAGAATAGGACCCAGAACCATGCAAACACTGTTATCACGGCGCCGATGATCATAAAAAGGTACAGAATGTAGTTATGGGACCTTTTTGTGACGATGCGGAAGAGGGTGAAGATAAATGACAATTTGGCAAGGTAGGTCGTGATAAAGTAGAAGAGCTCGCCGACCATAACAGCCTTGAGCCCGCGTTGGGTGTCTTCTCTGGGTGTATGGCTTCCAAGGCTGTACCGGAGGACTCCGAGGATATAGCTAATGGCAAGCACAGAATTCATAACCTGGTAATTAATGTGAGCTGGGTTATTTATCTAATATTCGGAAATATAATCATTTTGGGGACTGACAGTAGCGATTATTGCGAGATAGTCATCGACAGCGAAATTTCCAAGCAAGAAGAGGCGCGCATAAACTCGAAGAACAAGCGAGCTACAAGAAAGAATGTAAAGGATAATGGCAGCCACAACACAAGCTGTGGTATTGTATGTCATGATGTCGATGCAACCTTGAGAACCCCACGGGGTAGTGTGTCCAGTTGGGTGAGGAAGGGTTTTTAACGGGGCCTCTTGCAGGTTGGCCTCGTTACTTAAAGTTAAGCTTGAGACTTGCAGCCTATAGCATATAGACTTCAATCTAATAAAAATGGAAGGACTATTGGCCCTCGTGCGGGGGATCCATTGAAACTATTCAGGCAACCAAAGGTTGGAAGAATCATGGCTCTCACAATTTACTTCCTGTTACCTTGGGTCCGTGTATTGTACTATACTAAAGGCACCCAGTGACTGATATAGATTGCCACTGAGAGCCTTTGAGGAGGTATCCAGGATGCCCACACGAATCGTCCCGCTGCCGAGGGTTGGTCGAGAAATGTCTCTTCCCCAGGTTGGATCCATAGACCTGGGTAGCCTCTAATGCTAGTCATTATCGGTACATTTTCACGAGAAGCTGGGTCTCGATTGCCACGTCTGGGCCTAGATGCGGAGATCCAATGGTTCATAAATATCCCACGATCTGGGCGTACAGGAAGAGCCCAGCCGTCCGTGGACTACGCGCGCGCCCGACTTATAGCAACCAGCCCCTTTTCCGATCACCTCTGGAACAAAAAGAACTAAGCTAAGGAGTGCCATTCTCCCACGGTTATTGGATCCTAAAGTCTACCTCAGCGATCAGCGAACCCAGTCCGGGCCGTACCCGAACCTGCCCGAACCTGAACCCGGACCCGAACGCCACCTTCCGGAATCAAACCGCGCCCTTCCCACAAAGGCGGCACCCATATGTCCGAGTCGCTGGAGACCTCAAGGACGTATTATTGAATAGCATTGTTTTGCATAACAACAAGACCCCTGCACATGCGATCTACTCGCCTGCCATCATGACTACGTTCCAAGTGTCTGGGCCAGCGGAGCTCACCTCATTTGGATGTGAGTGCCCCGTTCCTCGGCTGAAGAAAGACGGGGCTCATTTGTCTCTTTTAGATGTCGTTACAGATGAGTGTCTTGATACGCACCCACAGGACCCGTATTGCGGCGGCAAGTGCGATCTACCGGTGCGCCCACGTCCATGTGTCCCTCGGAATGAGGACCAAGCAGCGGCGGGTGGCCATCATCAACCTGGCTGCCATGATGCGACATTCTATACCTCCATTCTCTCTCGGAACGATCCCTCTATTTATAACAGCAGTGATCTGGGTCTGTTACCCTGGACAAACGGCGCCCGGTTGAGCACTTCGCTGTATCCCTACGCTAATACACAGGGGCTGTGGAACATCCCTGCTTCGAAGCCAGGTACCATTCCACCCATCCCCTTCCGCGAAACAGCCCTTTTAAATGTCTAGCTTGAGGCGGCGCCTGTTAATACCCAGTCGCGAGACGAGCAGATGCTCAGGACAATGCCCTCCAGGTCGACAGACCTTGGGAACACGTCCCCACACAGTCTACGATATTCAACACAGCACCCACAGGCGCGTTAGAGGATGATATAACGTCAAGTCCCCAAAGCCTCAACTGGGGCTCGGACATATGTTTCCAGCCGAACACCAACTACACCGTACCGAAGCATGAACCCAGCGAAGAGCAGCTCATGGCCAGACTACTAGAGAATAATAGCTCGTTTATCCTTCGCTACAAAGACGCGTGCGCACAAGAACAACAACAAGAAGAAGAAGAAGAAGAAGAAGAACAACAACAACAACAACAACAACCACAGAAACCTTCCAGGCCTCGGGCCCGCACAAGAGACAAGCCGTCTGAGCCTCAGGCTCCGCGGGTGAGGAAGAGGCACCTGGCAACGGCGCTTGAGAGAGAGGCAGCCCATATTCAGTCAGAGCAGCAACGGCGACATCTTGTAAACCAGGGCTTTGACGAGCTGAGACTTCTGGTCCCCGAGCTCAGGGGGCAGAATTTCTCGAAAAGCCAAATGCTCAAGACTGTGTGTGCTTGGATTGAGGAGTTGTCGCGAGGAAACGAGGCTTTGAAGGCGCAGTTGGCGGAGGTGGAGAGGATGCCGTTTCTTGGGGGAGGCATTTGGGAGGCGGCGGTTGAGAACTTTCGTGTACATGAGCAGGTTTCTGCAAGAAAGTAGGAGGAAGAGTTTATATTCAAAACTCGTCTCTCAACGCATAGAGGTAGTGTGTATACTGCGTGCTCGTGTTTTTATCATCGCAGACACAGTAATACACTATATAAGGCAGCACCGACTCGGATAAGTTGCACCAATCGCGCCTTCCTCAGCCGTCCCATTCAAGCTTATAAGCTACTTTAAGTCAGGTTGTGCTTATTCAGATCGGTGGAAAGCCCTCGTGCAAGGGGGAAAGCGACCATGTTCATTTTCGTAAAGGGAGTTGGAGAAATCCACACCCAAACACTATAACAAGATATATATATTTTTCAGTTGGGAAAGTGAGCAATAGTTAATGCTAGTACTGTACGGCATTTGTAGGTATCTAAATTATACTAAGAGAAAGAATTCGACAACTCCATGTGCTTTGTACCTCTCTATAATCTAAAATGTAATTTAACGTCCATGTTCACTTTTTTTTTGCTGAACCCGGCTCACCTTAGGCCTTGGATCTGTAAAAGACTTGCGGTTGGGGAAAGGACCGAGGTTCGAATATGCTGATTAAATTACTCTAGGCTTATCATTCAATCAAAGTTGAACCATTTCAACAATTGGCCGGTTGGTGTAGTTGGTTATCACGTATCGTTAACATGTCAAGTTAAAACCGATAAGGTCGCCGGATCGAGCCCGGCACTGGTCATTTCCATTTTTTTTTAATGGTCCGTTTTTATAGTGGGTCCTTCCGAAAGCCTTTTCCTAGGGCTGAAATATGGTTGGTCGTCTCATACATGGCCATGCTACCGCCATCTAGGCTCCTGAACATGTGGCGGTCCTTTGGGAGGGAGCATCCTGCATCATAGGATGTTTTTCGTCGCTGCCCAGGCTCGGCATCGTCTCTATGTATGTATGTACACGGATACACACATGCCAAAGAATCCCTCCAAACGGGCGCTCCATCGCCTCCTTCCTAAGAAACTCTGCCATATCACTGTGACACAGATGCGAGGCTAATATTTCTAGTGGGCCTCTAAGATATGAACGGACCACACGCATTTAGATTTGAGATCCAGTGGTTATTATACCCCACGTTCATATGCGCCCCGTACGCCCGCACCAGACCCAGATGCCCACCACAAAGGAACCACCTGGATACGCGGCTGTTGGCTTAGCTCTTCTGGTCTCCGGAAATTCACACTCAAAGCTAGCTAGGCTGTTGTGGCAGCTTGTCGCTCGGGTCAAAATGGACCGTTTCTCCAGCAAAATGCGAGCGACTGGGCTATTAGGGTACTCGATGCAGCGCGGGGGCGATGTCGGTGCCAATAGGATGTCCGGCCAACGGAGGACTTTTGCCATTCCCGCCTCAACTGCCTCATCACGGCTGGGTACAGCCTTTATCACAAACTTCTTTCGCTGGCTACCCTCAATTACATGTTAACAGTCTCCAAAGTAACCCCGGAAGACGAAACTGAACATCTTTCCAAGGATAGCGCCGCGAATATACTAACTGGAAAGGAGCACATCTCTGATTGGGCCATTGAATGCTTCCCAGAGGGCGGCACCTGTCCCCAGGAGGGACGTGGAACTTTGCCGCTCCTGAGGTGAAGACCAATTCAGTACAGTATAATCGTAGTCCGTAAGATGATGGGATGCTAAATAACCCCAAAAAGATAAATCCTATATGCATCGCTATAGCATTTTTACTACCTAAATACAGTTGCCAAACATAATCCAAACCCTCTGTACAAGCAAAGAACCCCCCGTCTAATATCAATATCAGGGCTTCCGCCCCCGATTGACCTCCTGCGCACGCACGAACCCGGACCTATCCCCCTTAGGATGATAAATCACCCCCTTAACATTCTTATTCCGGTCGGTGACGGTGCGCGTAAACTCCGGGTCGACCTGTACGCGCTGCCCATTGGCTCCGGTCGTATACGCCTTCCCTTTCGCATTCTGTTGGTTGTACGGATACGACTTGGACGGGTACTCGTACAGGCTGGACTCCCGGAACAGGTTCTCCCTGTCGTTGTAGCGCTTCGGGTACCGCTTGTTGCCCTTCTTGCGGCTCTCGGCTGTCGGGGCCGGCGAGTGGTCGAGGTGGCGCTGGATGCTGGCGCGGGTCCGGAGGTGGTAGGCGCTGGGGTCGTTTTCGTTGCGCCCGCGGTTGATTCTGTAGGCTGGTTCGCTGGCGCTGGACTTTTCTAAGGGTTGGTATGGTTCATGCGCTCATGGTACATGTATGTCTGGGGTATTACCTTCTGGGAGGGATCGGAGAAGCACATGGTGTGATGTGGATGTGAGCCGATGAAAATGTGTACCAGTACTGTACAGAATATGGACAGAGGGCTCCGCGTGAGAGACAGCTACATTTTTGAGATCAGGCAGAAAGGGCTGCACTCTTTATGACTATACACTCGCAAGGCTGGATAGAGGCCCGAGCAAGCCTACGGCGTGGTGTGATAGATTGACAGGGATATTCAGCGACCAAGAAAAGAGGTTGTTCACAAAGAATTTGGGTAGGCGCCTCAGTGCTCCCCATTTAGATTCAGGCATAAGCCAAAAGAAATATACGAAGTTGTTAATACAAGGATACCAAAACGCAGCCGCATAATAAAGACCAGTCGTTTGCCCCATACTTATTAGTCTGTGTAACTGTAGAAGGAAGGCTGGGGATCGAAGCGTCAAATGGGAGGCGAGAAATGGGACGATCGGTTTCAGCCTCGGCGGAAAGCGTCACACTGACACAGCCTCAACTGCAACTGCCCCTCACTCACTCCCCAGCTTTTTTATTTCTCGTATCTATCCCCTGTCCAGCATTCCATCTTTGCTTCACCTGCGTCTACATTTATCTTCCCTGCGAGATGTCTCTCCACCTAAAACTGGAAGGGTTCGACGAGCCGTCTGATCTCGAGAAATCCTCGATCCCAACCTCTCTTGACTTCCGTGTCTTTCAAGTCCTCAACGACTTCCTTCAGCCCAACACAACCACTTCATTGGATGGCATTGTCCAAGCGATATTGGCTCTCCTCCCAGAGAATGCGCCCGAGTCGACAGAGGTCTGGTCTGCTGGCTCTGTATTTGTCGAGATAGCCGGCCAGATACCGTACCACCACCCGTCTCAGCTAAAGCTCGCGACCTTGATCGAGGAGCTCTCCAGCGCGGATAAATTCACACAAAAGCGACCGGATGAGAAGGTATCGCAATTCGTCTGCTACTGGAAAAGAAAAGAATGACCGTTTCCGTCTAACACGCCGCATATAGGGATTCCGGTATAGGTGCCAGAGGCTGAAAGAGACAGTGAGAGATTCATACAATAGTATTTTTTGCCTGCCCTCGATACTTCGGCTTGACTGGCTGGATGCCACCGAGACTGACATTGTATTTCCTAGCTCCCAACGACGAAGACGTCAACGAATGGCCGAATCTAAACGCCTTTTACGCCCATCTGGACGCGCGCCACATCTTCAGCAACCACCCGACCTTTATGATCTGGACAATGCGCAGCGCTTTCGAGGAGCACCCCGAGGACGACCCGGAGTACTTTTCCGGTATGAAGGATCAGTGCATCCTTGCTGCGGCGCAGTATATCCTCTGGAGTGGCCAGGAGCAGTTCAAACGGATTAGTTTTATCGGTCATGTTGATCCGTCGACACTGCAGGATTGGAAACCTGGTCCCTTGTATGAAGGGGATGCTGGGTTTACTTTGGACAGGTGGCGGTTCTGGAAGGCTGGTTTTCGGGCAGCGGCGGAGGATTTGGCGATTGGAGCAGAGGCGAGGCATGTAGCTGGTAAAGCGGCGGGGTTGATGGATGCATTCGAGAATTCGTTATTGTTTTAAATTGGTTACTGTAGTATTTGAGCGTGAGAATGTAATACGTTTTGTCCTTGATTAAAACTACCAATCTAGCTGTGCAGAGAATTTAATATCAATGTTCCTGCTGCTGCACTGTATTGACTCTCTGTCTTCTGCTGAACCAGGGAGAGCAGTTGGTCGGGCGCCTGGCTCATGTGCCTAACGAGTCCTTGAATCGCGCCAGCAGCCTAGCCGCAGCTCTCTGCCACCATCAGCTCCTTATATATGCGTCGGAAAAAGAACGGGTGATATGGAGAGCACTTTGGCACCTTTGCCAAACGATGGCTATACTATTGGGACTGCATTCTATGATGTTCGATACCGATGCCCTCGCCCCCCTTGACAGTGAGTGGTCAGCTGACAAACGTGCTGCAGCCCACCAGTCGAGACCCAAGGACTACGTTCCCGCTAGGCGCTGGGGTAGACATCTCGACAGTATCCGATGATACACTGATCGAGCTCTCTAAACCGGCCCCGGTCCTCTATGAAGGGAGCGGCTCTTTTATCGCCCGGATTTCCAAGAGACCCATTTCTCAAAGGCGGCGAGCTCACCCGGCCGTCCGAAGCGGCCATCATGAAGTTGGCTCAGGCCCAAACGTCAGTCCCCGTTCCGACAGTCCACCGCCTCGTCAATATCGATAACGCGGACTCCGACGATGGAGAACAATGCCTTATCGTGATGGATATCATCGAGGGCGAGTCCGTCGAGACGATCTGGGATAACGCAAGTGAAGAGCAGCGCGGCGAGCTGATATCGCAAGTCACCGACATGATCAATGCCCTCGAATCAGCATCCGTGCCACAGGACCCGGACCCCGTGGGGTGCAAGTCGTGTCAGTGGCTCGGAGCCTGGTTTACAGACTGGGGCGCTGGTGCGTTCCAGAGCATCACCGAGATGGAAGCGTGGTTCAACCGGAAGCTCGCCATCTGCCAGCAGCTCAAGGTAGGCCGCAGCGAGCGTGCATCCGTTCCGGTTCAACCGGCTTGTTCTCACCCACGGCGATATTGCGTCGCGAAATCTGATCCGGGGCGCTGCTATCGGCAAGGTGTCGTTGATCGACTGGGGCCGATCGGGTATTTATCCCTTGGGGATGGACGCTGCGACCCTGAAGCTGCGGCTCCTGCCTTTACTGATCGTTTGCTTTCCAACATAGAGCGCCATGACGTGTTTGCGCGGCAGTTACAGTCGATTATGTACGGATTTTGACTACTGGCGCTTTTATTCAATGATTCGATATCTTTTCGTCTTCGGACATGTACACACCGTTTGGCTCGGTGGGATCACACCATACGGGGAGCTCAAGAAGGAAGCGCAGAAGAGGAGGCATCTACATCGCAGGTGCTAGAACTAATGGCCACCAGCGAGCAGCGAGCTTGTAGGAATGTTTATGCCCAAATTTGTGTTCGTCTGGTGAACGGGTTTCTGCTTCTCTACACTCGAACTTCGTGTCCTTTGAGAATCTCGAGAAATGTAATAATCCCACAGCCCTCATACTTACCACGGAATCACTCCATGTATATCCGTGAAAGGTCCTAAAGGTCCTGTTAGACAGGCCAGTCCTCTCCCTCTACCTACCCTGTTCCTCACTTCCCCGGTCTTGGTGTTTTTTTCCAGGGAATAGAGCAGGGGCTGATTACGAAAAAAGAGTCCCTTGCATCGATTCATCCGCATAAGACAACACCAGCAGAGAGAGTGCATTCTAAAACTTTCTGGCGGGCCGACGGGGGGTTAAGAAAGGTGTAAGACAAAGACAGAAAGAAAGCGTACCTGTGCTGAAGGGTCTAGAGAATTAAAATCATGAGAGGGGTTCTACTCCAAGATTCGAACTACAGTCTAACTGGATGCTTTCATAAAACGCCGGATTGGGCCCAGTGTGTACCTTTTTTAACTCAGCAAGCATATATTGAGGAAGCGCGGTTTCATCTTTGGAGACATTACTACAGTCCGAGTCTTCTCCGGATATATCCATTTCACATCCTCTATATGAACTATCAGCCCGAATCCTAAGCGCCCCAACCCCCTGAGAAAACAACCGGTTACCACGGCGCATCCTTCCCATCATACCGATTCGATTCCGGCGCATTCTCCCACCCGGGAACATGGATATTCAAGAACCGCCCGTTCAACTGCGGACCAGCCGCCTTGAGATACCGCAAGACTTCTTTCGCGCCTGTTTCGACGGGGAGGTCGGCGCCTGCGCCGCCGAGGTCCGTGCGGAGCCACTGCAAAAAAGGTGTATGTTAGCCATGACTTCGCCTAGAATGGACGGAGTAGGCGAGATGAAAAAGGCAGGTCGGATATTAATACGCACCCCAGGACTAATCGCAAAAACAGTAAACCCCTCGCTCCTGTAATCCAAGGAGTAGTTCACGGTGAGCATGTTCATGCCCGCCTTGGAGATCTTGTACGCGGGTGCAGGGTGGTGCTCGAAGGTGGGGCCCAGGGTGATTGAGCCGACAGTGCTTGAGCTATTGCTCTGTTTAGTTGTTGCTTCTCGCTAGATCCGGGGGGGATCTTTACATATTCGCAATAACCTTCCGCTTCCCCTGCCGCAGGAGCGGCAGGAATGCGCTGGTGACCAGGTGGGTGAGAGTGACGTTTGTGTGGAAGGAATTGGTGAGATCGACTGGGGACCTGTGGTTGCACAATGCATATGCGTGTCAGCGATCAATCCACAAACTCGAATCTAGACCTAGGCCCAGACCTAGAGGGGATGTAAAGAAAAGCAACGCAAAAAGAAGAGGATCTCACAAGTTTTCCACCTTCCCCCTCGTCCACGTCTGCACGCCGGCATTATTCACCAGGACATCCAGCCCCTTCCCCTGGACGTGGTCCGCCACGAGCTCAACAGCGGCCGCGAGACTCTTCGGATCATTTGCGTCTAGTTGCACCGGAACGACTCGGCCAGATGTCTTCTCAACAAGCTGTGCGACCTTGGGGGTATCCGTGTTCCGCGACGTGATGAAGACAAGGCCTACTTGTGACTCTGCTTCGCGGGCGAGTGCCGTGGCGAGGCTGAGTCCGAGACCGCGGGATGCGCCGGTGATGAGGTAGTTTGCCATTTTTTTTTTTTGGCTCCTTTCTCTCTGATTGTGTGGTGTGGGGACTTTGCTGATCTTTTTGCGATGGAAAGTAAGATTGAATAGTAGCGGGCAGGGTTTACTTTGTATAGGTATTTAAAGGATGTACTCGGTGTCGGAAATAACAGCCGTACTCCAGCTTATCGGCCGCGGGTGGAGGAACAACCTTAAAGCCGAGCTTGATAACGATGCGATTCCTGGCGTAGTCATCGGCGAGGGGCATTGTGGGGTTAAAGACGAAGGATGTAGGATTGACCAACGAATGGAGGGGTTCGAGGCAGCGTTACGCGGGTCCATTAATTAGTAGCGGCCATTATAGCCCGGGTGCCGCTATAGGTACGCACCCCCGGCCTCCGGCAGCAGGACACCGATTACCGTCACACCTAAGCAGTGTTTGCATGTACGCCGGCCCTTAACAGCTGCCTATCAAGGTGGACTTGAAGGTCATTTACTTATTCATTAGTGTGCCTGTAAGAGCAAACTATCCGCTCACCGTTCCTTACCAACAGCCGTCTTATTTACTCAGGACGGTGTGTATATCGGCCCCCTATATCCGTATGTATTGATGCTCACTGTTCTGATTGGTATCCCACGCGTCTGTGGACAATAAAACTATTCTGCGAGCCGCTAGCCGTTCGTGAACTCGAGGAAAGAGCCGATGGTGTGATAAATGCCCTAATTGGCAAGTACACTACCATTGTAGTCTGATGTTCGAGACTCGAGCGATTTACCCTGGGCCGAATCAATCTCAAGCATGCGACGCATGGCTGGCCCGCCGGATATCCACATGCTCGCTCCTCCCAAGCGCCGCTTTCTCGGCCAACTGCTCCACGTGCTGGTCCAGTCCAACGTCGGCCCTCGCCTGCTGAAGCATGATCGCGTCTTCTTCACCCATGCGACTACCGAACACCCTGTCCATCTCTTCCAAGGACGCGCCCTTGGTCTCTGGGAGACAGAACCATACCCAGACAATGCCTGCCGCAAGGAAGACCGCGAAGAAGATGTATGTTCCCCAGGCCCAGGCCTCGAACATCGGAGGGACAAAGAATGCGACCGCGAAATTGTTAAGCTGCGTTCATATTAGAAGGAAATCAAAGAATGTACAGAGAAACAACGTACCCAATTGCTCGACGCACCGATAGCCGCTCCCTTGGATCGGATCGACAATCTCTTGCAGGAACCTTCTGGGTGTTGATAGTTGGGGAGAGGTCACGTGTTTAAACATCCTTTGTCAACCTTTTTAGCGTACGTAATATTTGGTCCACCACCCAAAGAATAAGAAGGTCTGATTCATTGAATCTAGCAGCGATACTGCAATAAATACAGGAGAAATAGGGGCGATCGAACTAACTGCAATAGGAAATAGAAACGATACAGTGAAATGATTAGAAATGACCGAGCGGGCGCTGACTAACAGTAAGTTCGGCGTTGAAGCAATTACTAGCGGTCATTAAAGGTCGACATCCTTAAACGCCGTTGCCGGATCACGTGTTTAAACGTCCTTAAACACCAGGAGCCCACACATAGTTAGCCTTGCGAGCGTACGGAGTAGAATAACGCACAGTCGAGGTGATGATACTACTACATCATTTTTTCGCATGGAAGGAACCACAATATACATTGAATCATGAGCTAATAGTCTGAAATACAGCCCCATCGTTGCAATGATGTTCTCTCACTCTCACACTCCTCGCATATTTCGTCTGAAACACATTGAATTTTTAACGATGATTCCGTCATCTTGCTCAAATAGTCTGGGCACTGCATTAGAATGGTGCCAATCTCTGTGGTGATAAAAGAACCATAGAATAGCAGACATAAGGTATATCTGCCGGCGTAATTGTCGGGCCTAGTCTCCTCGTCAGCGAGTTACTGCGTGCGGTTCGGGCGTGGAGGGCTAACGGGCAGTGAGGGCAACTGATGGGTTCTAGTGGCAGTCACTGCAGCCAGCGACGCCCAGGTCACGTGTTTAAACATCTTTAAACACATCACCCCACAGAGTGGATGAACGAGGCTGTCTCAGTCTAAAATTCATCAAATCTGTGTCTGTATACTTCATTGGATTGGAATCAACCAGACTAGTTGTCAAAATCATCCGGACTAGATATTCCATGATGGCGCACTTCCTGTACTTAATGAAGCTAGAAGCTCTCGTTGGCCTCCAAGCTCCCACATGAGTGAAGACCCTGCAGCTACTCTGATTTCTCGAGCATTGACAGCGACTTTTCACGTTTTGCAGGGGTTCAATAGCTGCTCTAAGCCGGACCAAGATTAATGGATCTTCTATCTTCAAATCACATTAGACTCAGTCTTAGCGCATCATACTCCGCAGCTATAACAGTTTATAATCCTCATTCCGCGACCTCTTTGCTTGCACAGAATTTGAGCACTTTGAAAATCTATACTGACGCCGCCCTTCTTTTACCCCCTTCACCGTAACACTTTGAACCTTTGGAACTTCCTCACTTCTTTCTCTACTTCAAACGCACCTCCAAATTCTCACGGTTATTTTGTAACACTCGTTCTCTTGCCCATATTGTCTCCACGCCTGCTTTTGAGAATAACACTATAGTGTTAACATATTGACTGCATTGCTCAATTCTACCTATCTGGTAAGATCTTCACCTTCGTCTTCACACCGATTCCTTCACTTCAAGCCTCAAGCCCAGCCTCAGACGAACAGATCTATCCAACCCCGCCGAAGTCATAGCAGTTCACTAATAAAGATTCAGCCCAACTTTCACTTCACCTGGGGGCCGAAATTTGCTTTGCGACGATCCCATTTGCTAAGCGAGGTAAGCTACCTAGCACCAACACTGCCCGAGAAGCGACGCCCATCTCCGCTCGATAAGGGGCCGACATTGAGAATGTGTGCTAACTTAACTATGCTTAGGCGCCTTTCCAACAACTCCAACCGGTTGCGCCGCTGATTCGAGACCTCCAGTAACCACCAACGCGAGTAAAATATTTCGAAAGGATGGATGCTGCAGGCGATGCACAGGCGCTGCAGCTTTTTCAGAAGCTCGAGAGATGCGTGCTCAACTTGAAACTCGCAGATGAGCCCTTTCCAGACCCGGTGACAATCGACGGAGTCACCGTCATGAACATCCCAGAGCTTATGAAGGAACTCTCGCGTCTCCATGGTATACTGTCCGAAATCGATTTTCTAGCCCATTACCGTGCCGGCGCGGCCATAATTAGTGACCTGGCGAGTGAGAAGATCTCAGGGTGGGCCGAGATCTTGGTGGCGTATGAGGATGTTGGCGACGCATCTTCGGCGTTTCAACTGTTTAAAAAATCGCAACAGTATGAGACAGAGTTCGCGGTCTTCAAGGCCGGCAGAGATTGGAGGGCCTCAAATCAGAAACAAGTTGAATCTGGGCTCGAGCTTATCCCCAAGGAGTGGCCGACAATTGGCCGAAAACTTTTAGCTTACGAAGATCGACCGACGGAGTCCTTTGTCCGACAGCTCAAGGCTATGTGCGGTCAAATGAAGAATGAACCTACTGTGATTCATCGAATCAACCGGGCAATGTTAGACCGCATTGATAACGAGAAAACCCGCAACAAGAACCTCATCCCCAACTACGCAGACATAAGGGCCGCTAAGGCGCTGCCGGTGAGCTTTAAAGTCCCACTGGAGGCAGAGGTTTCCGAGCGAGGGTTGTATTTTGACCATGATATCGGATTGATTACCAAGAACCCTCCCGAGAGACAGTCGTATGCGGAGACTGAAGTTTCTGAGACGCCAGGGCCTCCGACCACAGGCGGACACGAGGAGGAACAAGCGCAGGCTGAACCGAACTCTGGCCAGCAGCCAACCACTGAAACCCATTCCGAACTTAGACAGGAAACTGACCGCGAAGAAAATCAGGAACCCCGGCTGGAGACTGACCAGGAAGGGAATCCGGAGGCTCATTCTGACCTGAAGGGCAATGGGGAGGCAGATCCTGAGACAGAAGTGGAATCAGAATCAGATTCAGCTGCTAATTCGGATGAGGAATTGGAGTTAGAGTCCGAGGCCAATCCGGACGAGGAATCGGAAGTGGAGTCAGAAGCGGATCCGGACGAGGAATCGGAAGTGGATTCAGAAGCGGATCAAGTGTTGGAACCTGAGGAGGCATCCGAGATTGAACCAGAAACCGAACCTGACGATGAGCCAAACCTCGAGCCAGAGGGTGAGACACGGACAGGCCTTGACACCGGAGCACAGCCTCAGATTGAGAACGAGAACCAGAACGAGAACGAGAACGAGAACGAGAATGAGAATGAGAACGAGAACGAGAATGAGAACGAGAACGGGAATGAGAACGAGAACGGGAATGAGAACGAGAACGGGAATGAGAACGAGAACGGGAATGAGAATGAGAACGAGAACGAGACAAATGAAGCACAGCGTGATGCCAGCACAGATTCGGAGCTTCAACCATTTATTGGGCAGCCGACGACTCAAGTCCTTCGACTACCACCATCAGATGCGGAATGGGATTATTTGATGCAGGATATTATGCATCACGTTAAGGGACTTTCAGCAGATCCCCGACTCTCTCTCAAGAACAACGGATTCGCGGATATGTGCCTGTTTGAATATCTCGAGCAAGACAGTGAACTTTACAACGCGGCCCTAGACGAGATTGACCGGATCACACGATTGACTCGGAAACAGGGCACAATTAACTGGGCTTGCCAGTTTTCGGTAATCCAGCAAGTTGTTCAGCAGGATCTCCTGCATTATCTTGTTAATGTGTGTATCCGGGAAGGGCATCCGATTGAGTTGTGCATCTTCCCCCAGCCCGTTATCAGTACCAAACAGTCAGATGCTGTAGACGAGGCTTTTTCTGTGCCAGTTCAGCTTAAATGGGATCCAAGCCTATTTGAGCACAGCATTATATCATACCTTCCCCTACGAGCTGAGTCCGAAACCAGTCGTGATTACATTCTGAGTGGGAAAACAGGACGAATTCAGTCGCTCGGCAAATTTAAGAGCGATTACGAAGCGCACCTAAATTCATCTGGCCAGATTTTGACGACAGCCAATATGAAGCAGATTGATGTGTCGGGTATGTTGAAGACCTACCCAGACGCATACAAAATCCAGGCCACCCCATTATTGAAGCCTGGTTTTATTCGCGTAATGCCCCCTTGGATTCCTCGGGCACACCCCTGCAAGAGCGACCGACTTGTCCTGATGCCAACACTTCTTTCCACGGGGAAGAAAGTCAGAGGTTCCAGCTTTGATCTCATGTTCCCGAGCCATGACCGCAACACATCTGATAGCTCGAAAGACTCCTATGTGGAATCTGGTATGAGGGTCAGTACCGTGACGGAGATGAACATGACGCACGCCACTACTAAGGGCGGCCCTTGGGGCACTCTTGACAAGCACCGCCAGCTAGACGCTTGGAACGGGTGGATCCACGTCCAGGGGCTGGCACCTGTGTCCGACGCATTGCTTGGGGTCAAACCCTGGGATCACCACACTGTGATCGCACAGTTGAACGTATTGTTCAGTACGGATCGAAACAGTGCTCACAAGCGTTGGGAACTCATTAGATCTCATCGCCGTGTCCTCGTCGCCTTTGCGCTTGACGCAATCGCCAGGTTCATAACCGAGACCGACGGCTTGATTTCCGCCGATATCCCACCCGGAGATGAATCAACCACCGGCCTACAGGATGGCTCCACGGAGCACGAAAATGGGTTGAAGAGGGGACACGAATCTCAGGACGGTGCGGAAGGTCATAAGAAGGCTCGGACATCTGGCAAGTAGGCAGCGACAGCAAAGGTTCTGAGATGCAGGTGGTAGGCTGAGTGCAACACGATGTAAATATCAATATGCTTTATTATGGTTCTTTTTGAAGAGCTCACAGGCAGGCGTAAGTAGCAAGACTAGCACACGGGATTTGGTAATATGCGCCGAGGGATTGACCTCGGGCAGCTCACGATAGTGTAGCATTTGGTCATACGCATGGAAAGATGCTTGAATTGGCGGCTTGATATTTATTTAAGAGCGTGTTGTGCCTTATCTCGTAGCAATAATCAACAAGTCATTTTTGCTTGCATGACAGAAGCTGGTAGGATGTTTTAAGCAGTTGCGCCGTCCCTTACCATGTTGAAGAATGAATGACAACAGATGTCCTACGCGACACAAAGTTCACAGCAGGCTGACAAACCAGTACAAGAAATCAAAGTAACACCCTGGTATATGCAATAATATGTCTAGGTCTGGTTGTTAACTGGGAGTATAGTCTAAATAAAATTATCTATCCTTCAGGTCCTTGAACACGCTTAAACACTAATTATAACTCTAGACTATGTATATAGTCTAAAAAAGATTATTTATCCTTTAGGTCCAGTGTTTAAACATGTTTAAACACTAATTACTACTCTAGGCTATGTGTATAATCTATATAAGATTATCTATCCTTCAGGTCCTGTGTTTAAACACGCTTAAACACCCTATTAAGACCCCAGACCATGTGCAGCCGTACAATATGGATCAGCTGTCCACATACCTTCAACAGTGACGATGCAGACTCACTAAGCCTGGTGGGTAACTTTTTTCCCTTCCCAAATCGGCAGCGGTTCCGCTTCTCTTCTCAACCATCCCCTCCGTGCCGGTTCGACTACTCAACCACAACACAGCAGCGGAACCTGGTGTGCGACCTCTCCCCAGCCCCTGATTCCCATGCAAGAGGAACTTTTTATTCATTAACCTAGTATTTTTTACTCTGGTAATTGCTACAAATACGCCATAAAGCATCAGAATCTTCCCAAAACGAAGTGTGTTACCCGAATCCAGGCTTCAAAGCGGGATTGCAGATGCAGACGTGGTGGCCACTACCGACTCCGCAAAGACCTCAATTCTCTGTTCTTGAGCTTGAGAGCCTTAACTGCCAAGGGCCCAGTGAACTTCAAAGGTTCTTTCTCTCTACCAATAAATGGGAGAAGTCAGCGCGTATTAATCTCATCGCTTTGTAGGACATTTCGCTCAAATCCTTATCTGGGCCGTCAGCACCTCTCGCACATACATCTACAACTCCCCGAGCCAGTCCAACAGCATTCGGAATTTGTGCCGTCACTGGAATAGCCAAAGCTTTCTACAGAACCAAGACTTCTTGGGGTAGCGGTAGGCCAAAAAGCCCTCTTGCTGATCAAAATCTAACAAAGTCTTACTCCAGACTCCTACCTCGTCCTCACTTCGATCCTTCCTCGGCCTGACGTGTTATCTTTCATCAAAATGAGCGGGACATACCAAAGGTCAAACCGGAAGCTGGAGCTGAGTGGAAGCCCCATGTTAGATCTGTTCATCTGCCCTCGGAGCATGTGTGACATCCACAACTGGCTTCACGCTCTGTGCTTGCTTTTCTTGGTCAAATTTCTGCGCATAAGGGCTTTGAACTCCGGTGGTGCTTGGTGCTTTTCAAGTGGACAGCGGGCTTTGGTGCTGCACCCTTCCTAGGCAGGGAACGTTCATAGTATTTGGTACAGTGGGTGAGTAAACGGTCTCAGTAGCCAGTTAAACTTCCGGATACCAGAATGCGGGATTGGACTACTTAGGCTCGACACTTCACTCCATACAACGGCACCGGTTTCCGCCTGCCCAACGGCCTATATTGCACTCGGCTACTCCTGGACCCATATATGGTGAAATAGGGGATCCTTCGGGGTTGACAGCTCAGCTACCTGACTATGCCTCGCTATGCACCTGGTGAGATGTATGGGCTCATGGGGAAAATCGAAATCTTGCCCCTTTTTGTTTTTGCCAATCCCGTTATGTAGTGCTGGTATTCAAGGATATGTTTTACCATTGGCGCCTGCCATTCTCGGCTCCTTCCTATCTCGTGGATGTTCTGTTTTCCCGGCCTGTTCCCTCCTCTTCCCTCAATTTCATCTCCTCTCGTTTTTCACAGCCACGCCTTTCGTTCCCATTTTCATCAAATTTTCTGCTTCCACAGCCCGTTTGATCGGCTCTCTCTTTCTTTTTCATACACAAGTCACTTTCGCTATCCACTACGCCACCTTCTTTGACGTTAAATACCTACATCATGCGTTCGGTCGTCTGGGACACAGACGAAGGACCGGACCCTTGGGAACTCGATTCAATTCACTCCAAAGTTCAAGAGTCAGTCAACGACGACGACAACGACAGCTCGTCAGGTATGAAGGGAGTATTATAACAATCATACTACCGCCACTAACCAGTGCTTCTTCTATGCTATAGACGCCGGAACGCAGCCATTGCCAGCGACGCATAACGACGACCAGCCTGATCTTCTGACGCTTCCCGCCAATCTACAGGTATCGGACGATGCGACGGATCCTGTGTGGGTCCCTTCTTCGACTTCCCCGGAAACTGAAGATGAGTTTGAGGGGTTATCGTTTCCACTAAGTTCCTCGCTAGACCTTGCGTCGGAATCAAACCTAGTGCCGTCCTCGTCGACCATGGATTCCGATGGTGACTATTATCAGGCTCTAACTCGCTGTTCTGACATGGGACGAGATCGAGCCAGAAATTCTCAGTCAATTCCGTCTGCACTGTCTGTGGACACTGACAGTGAGCGAAATTTGGATTCGATTATAACCACGCCTGATACAACTTTAGATTTCTTCTTGGGTATGTAGGCAATATATCATTCAATGAAGTGCTAACAACTGTATAGACTCCCATCATTTTGATGCAAGAGCCATCAACGCAGGGTTCCTGGAGACCAAGCTCGAAGACGAACTCGTCGCAAAAATCGAACAGGACGAAATACTCTTTGATTTCGTGAACAATGCCAATAGCGATGATGACCATGCCGCTTTGACGCAAATCCTTGAAGCCGAGTCTATTATGATTGATCTGACGGACGAAGTCGCCTCAACTGATGATGAGATCAAACTGAGTTCGGCACAGAGTGGAGAGGTGTATCCAAACCGTCGACCACGCAAGCAGCGGAAGCTCGTCCACGAGGACACCTCTACCGAGGAGTCAAGAGGTATGTACGTCCCGTCAAGGATTGCAGCTCGTCTATGGCACACAAACAACGCACTAATTTTGTCTGGTCATTGATGTTTGTACCCTGCGCTGACATTTTGCGCAGATAGACTTCTTGAGAAGTTCGATCATCGTATACGCGCCATCATGAAACCGATCATGAGCAGAATTTTTGAAACCGAGAGTGCCGCATCGGATGAGACTTATACCATAAACAGGCCGTCCCTCTTCGACGACCTTCGCAAGTGGGACCTGCGCGAGCTCGAGCGGACCGTATTGTCATTGTTCCCCCCAGACACGAAGGCGATACTTGGGGTCCCGCACCTCACCTTGGAGTGGTTGAATGAGACTCTACCGGATGTTAGCAGGGATGACGAGAACGCTGGTATATACGTAATCTTTTCTTCGGTGCACAATAAAATCTATGTTGGCTGTTCTCGAAGATTATGGCATCGGATTCAAGAACATTCATGGCGTATCTCGGGTAGTGCACTTCCAGCTCAGCATGCTCACAGCGTCCTCCAGGCCCTCGACAAAAAAGATATCTCGATGAAGAGAATTTTCCACATGGACACGGTACCAACTGATGTATTATTTCTTGCTGAGAGCGTACTCATGATCCTGCTTGACTCGATTCCAAGCACATTGGACCACCGCCTCGGCCAGTCTTCATTGATCAGCGCTCTGGTCGAAACACAACAGGAGCTGGGCCTTCAACGATCCTACACTGTCGATAGACTAAACCGCAGTCTTTCAATATGCGGATATGATCCATCCGGCCCAGTAATTGATCATATGAATCCTGGATTTTGCGAAGATTGCCAAACCAAGAAGCGTACAAGCTTTGCGTCCGGAGCATTTAACAGATGGCTCTGCTACTGCTGTTTGAACACTCGCCGAGCTGCTTTACTACCTCGAGATCATCCCATCTTTGACAAATGCGCATGGTGCCAGAGAGATGCCTTCCGAGGAGGTGCGATGCCGCGAGCTATCAGCAATAAGATGTACTGTATGCCTTGCACCAATTATTATCGGAACCACGGCCATTACAATCCTGCGTGGCTCACATTGATGATCAAATGCGCATGTAGCAATTGCTCCACCATTGTTCGTGATCCAGATGGACAGGTTATAGCGCGAAGGGTATTGCTGGAAGGCCAGTGGTATTGTAATTACTGTTGGTATCAGAAGGCCAAAGATCCGTCCGTCGAGCATGTCCATATCAAGACTGGTCCGTGTGGATGTGAAGGCTGCCCTGTCGTGATTAATGTCAATTCGAACAGGGGTTTTTGGCTCCGCCAGGACGCATCCGGGGCCTGGTTGTGCAAGTGATGTTTTGAGTCAGGAGATGGCGAACATAATCATGCTGGTTGTGTATGCCCAGGATGTCCGCGCCGGGACGAGAAGCCTTTTATTCTCCACGAACCCGGACCATTCTGTGCGGGGTGCTCTGGTTTTTTCAGGAGCCATGATGAAGATGCTGTCCATGATCATAGCGCCAAGTACCAATTGCCCTGCACTTGCCCAAGGGGCAAGAATGGCGTCCCATGTCCGAGATTCTATACCGTGTGTCCCAACAAGCCGGTGTCATCTGGGGACTGTCAACAATGCCGGAAGTATGGATACCGTTGTCGGGGCAAGCCTTGGAAAACCCACGACCATGATGCGCTGGCCTAGTCAACTGATAATGCAATGTGTTCCAGCAAGCACCGAACTGTCCGTCCTCTCGCTTTCTCACGGCTTCTGGGAGAGTTGTCCTGGTCCGACCGTTTTTCAATTAGCAACATTGCCCTGTTGGGAACCCCTTACTTGTCCCTTTCCGACTACTGTTATATCCGATACTTTTGCGTGCTATCTCAGGCGCTTGCTCCTCCCAGCCCTGTTACCTCATACCCTTTATGACTCGCTGACATTGATGAAAGGCTTGCGATGTTGCAAGCTACTTAGTATGAAGATGAACGCGGGGCTCTTTTCGCCCTTTATACAATGTATCAACGTATTGATGTCATATGATTATTGAGAAGCTCGTCCAATTTCTGGCTGTTTGTGTTTCTGATATTGCGCTGATCTGAGAGCGCATCTATTATACTGCGAGTTCAACCTCGAGTGTGCTCGGAGCTCTGTTTACAAAAACAGCCTCAGCGGGATACCATGATGTGTATATATAATATAGCAATTCATTATCTGATCTATTCTTTGATTTTATTTTAAATTGAGCTTGTTCCTTCTGTTGCTCTTTAACATAGAGGCTATATTGGAACTTATTACAAGACATGTGCAAGTCCTTGGAACCTACCAGCATAGTAACTATGTAAATAAATATCAGTTATCATTATTGTAATGTGTTTAAACATCCTTAAACACCTTGTTTTAATTTTTATGTTCTCTTAATATAAATTAACCACAATCATATGCCCTCTCTGAAGTTAGGGTAAAGCAGCAAGCTAACCTGGTTATGTCCTTTCTATAACATTATACTAAAATTCTAAAAAATTTTACAAAATTATTATTAATCTTCTATATAGGACTACAATTTTAAGCCTTTCAAAGAAATCTATATTTCTTGTCTCAGTACATATACCATATATATACCGCGCAATCAGCATGGGCTTGCGGCCGAACTTGTCAATGACAAACATAGCGGGGATTGTGAACACGAGAAAGACTACACCGGTGACACCCGTGGCGAGAAGAGCAGTCGTACCGCCGGTTAGGCCGAGGTCCTCGAAGACGTTCGAGGCGTAGTAGATGATCGCGTCGATGCCGCTCCACTGCTGGAAGAACATGACGAGCCACGCGGTCGCAACCCGCTTGAAGGCGTCCCATTTGCGGAAGATGTTGTAGTACTGAGCGAACTCGCGCATGAGAACGCTTTGCTTTTCTTTCTCGGCGAGCTGGGGGAATGCTTTGGCAAAGGCACGTTGTTCGAATAGACATTCGGCTTTGATCTCCTTGTACTCGATGTCGACGAGAGGGTGATCAATTGGCAGCTTGCGGAGATAAGAGAGGGTCTGCATAGCTTCCTCGTCTCGGCCTTTCTTAACGAGCCACCTCGGGGAGAAGGGGAGCCACCAAATGCCGACCAAAAGCATGGCAGCAGGAATTCCCTGGATAATGGAGGGTAGCTGCCAGGCGAGGTTTGACTGAGTCTCTCCAGTACCGCCGAGATTGTTGCTACCGTAGCCCACCCAGAAGCTGATGCAAATGCCACTAAATTCAAGTTAGTATATTCAGAAACAGCTGACCGTATACTACTTCGGTCATGAAGGTTCTCACAGAATAGTGGCTAGCTGATAAAATGACACAAAGAACCCACGAAGCTCTGACGATGCTAGCTCGGCGTTGTACAGAGGCCTGATTGTACAAGAAGAATGGGTTAGCACTGCGCCGCTTCGGCGAAGAGTGAGGCTCACCCGACACCACTGAACGTCCCAACACCAACCCCAGTGAAGAACCTTCCAGCGTACAGAAGCGCAGGATCGTGGTAGGTCCCGCCGACATAAAGATAGCTTCCGAGGACGACCCAACAGCAGGCCATGAACATGGTGTACTTTCGACTGAAGATCTCTCCCAGTATACCTGCAGATATGGAGCCGAGGATACCACCAAGCTGGAGCACCGAGGTCAGCCAGCCCTTGGCGCTGGAGGAGTTGACGACGGAGGGGAAGTTGTCCTTGAAGCGGTACATGACGAGCGACTGGCCCAGGACGCCCTGCTGGTAGCCATATTCGAAGCCACCGAATCTTGGGCGGGTCAATGAGTGTGATTAAAATGATAAGAAGGATACAACTCACGAGGCGAAGAACGCGATGACCAAAAGCTTGGGGTTGTGCAGGACAGTCCTCCACCTGTTCCTGTACAGAGACTTTTTGCGCTCTTCCTGAGCGACGATGTCGGCTGGATCCATCTTGTCAGATCTTGTTAAAGTGGAGGTAGGACTAATATTTTCTCACCCTGGGGATCAAGGGCCTTTTAGCTACCCCGTGGAGTGAGGTGAGCGGGCACGCCATAAGCCGGGAAAGAGCAAAAGATTCAGAGCGACTCCATGAGGGGGGTTAGGACTTGAAAGATGGCAGTCTGAAACGCAGCCAATGCGCTTACTTGTTGTAACTTGTTGGAGCAGTCGAGAACGCACGCTAGCCGTGCCTCGAATTTCCACATTCACTCAGCGCCAGGGCCTCCCCACTGCCCCAGGGCTGATCCCGCATCGCTTTAGGCCAAGTGCTGCTAAGCTCGTGTCTGCGAATGCTTAGTCCTTCCCTTTTCGATGTCTTCGGACAACCCCCGATGCTACCGTTGCTCTGCTTGCGGAGCCCCGGGTTTTGCTCCCGGCATAATAATTTCCCGTGAGACCCTTGCGTGTCCAGAAATGGGATGGTTGAGTCGTCCGTAGCGTCCGCTGCGGGGTCATCCATGGAGTCGCGATTGGCAGGGCTGGTGGTGATGGGAATAAGTGCATATTCGTGCAGGACTTTGTGACACTTTTGGATTAGGGAACGATGGGAATGGAAGCTTGAGCCACGAGGGATCCTTCTCGGCCTGGTTCTTGTGGACTTGTCCACATGTTCCGCTGTTGTTTCGCCCTTGCCGAATCTGCTGAAGTTGATCGCTGGGTAACAATCTGCTCTGGAATTCAAGCTGCTCGGGACACTGCGGTGGATATCAGAGTCGCAAGACATCCACTGGACGTATCTGTTCAAGAGCCTAGTGATTATTCATCATCGTAGGCGCCCTTCTCTTGCGACGAATCGTGCCTCCTGTCTGGGGAACATTAACCTCCGGAACGACCCACACGGCGAATGCGACAGGGAGGTATGTGACAGATTCGGAAGGTACGGAGGACCGGACGGGCGGGTCGGGTCACTCGGGCTGCTGTCATGAAAATCATCGTGCACCTTCTTTACGCGGAGCTCGAAGCTCAACGAAGGTGCGATGCTCCGTAAAAGGCAGGAACACCGGTTGCCCGGGCATCCCGCGACCCATCGTACCTGCCGTATGCTGCTAAGATGCTCGGGAAAGTGCAGGAAGGAGCGACGGTTCGTACCTGCCGTATGGTACTTCACACTATAGTGTGGATCGCGCTTAGATCTCAACGCCCAGCTTCGCCCAAAAGCATGGAGATCTTGGATCTTGGATCCTGTCATATTGACTAGATTTTTCGGCCATCAGGTCTGGCTAGAACTATCTTCTCACTCAAGATATTTAGTAGTTGAGGATGTTCTACTTTGCTCGGATGGTACCTCAGAACTTGCCATCGTGATGGTTTAGTGAGGGGCTGGGGAGTCTTCGGCCGGCTCCGAACGTGGCGCCAGCGACGCCCTTCAGTTGACAATGATCTTATCTTCCATTCTAACCCCCGCAAACCCCTCTTAGTAATTCACCATCACGCAGCGTCACTGCCATCGCGATGGTGACCTTTGAAGATACCGACCCCGAGCTCACCAAGTCCCTGGAGAAACCGTGGAGTGTGGACACGCTGGCCCAGGTGCGAACAGGCAAAGTCGAGCCGACATTTTCCACTCGAGAGCCATCGGCCATCTACAAGCAGCTCCGGACAGGTGCCGTTACCGTGACGACTCTGGGGTGCGAAGGCGACGAACACGCGTATGCGCTCGGCGGCGGTCCCGAAAAGGCCCTGTTGCAGTACAGTGCGCAGCATTACCCGCGATGGAAGGCGGAGCTGCCCCAGGCCGACGACGCGTTGTTCGTCCCGGGCGCCTTTGGCGAGAACCTCGTGGCGACTTTTGCGAACGAACGCAACGTGTGTATCGGCGACGTGGTGCGGATTGGAGGGCAAGTCGTCGCACAGGTCACTGGGCCGCGGCAGCCGTGCTACAAACTAAACCGTAGATTCCGGGTCGAGGACATGGCGAATCGGTCGCAGGAGCTCTTTCGCACGGGATGGTACTACCGCATTCTCAAAGAAGGTACCATCCAGGCGGGTGATGAGATAGTCCTGCTCGAGCGGCCGAATCCGGAGTGGACGGTCGCGAGGATCCAGTTCTATCTCTTTCATGACATACGCAACGAGAGGGTGATGCGAAATATATTAGAGATAAAGGAACTCGGCTCCGAATCACGCGGCATCTTTACGAACAGGCTCAAGAAACAGTTCGAGAAACAAGTTGGGAAGGCCTTGACCACATGGAACGAATACAAAATTCTCAACAAGACTAGAGAAACGCCACGGATCTATTCCCTCCTCCTTGAAGCATTGGCTCCTGTGGAAGTGCCTACTGTGGTGGCACCTGGATGCCATGTCCGAGTGCGTCTCGGTGCAAAGCTCGTCCGCACGTACTCTGCGGTCACAGGAGACTCGAATTGCTTCCAACTTGCCATTGCACTGAGTGAGAGTAGCAGAGGAGGGTCTGAGTACGTTCACGAGAAGTTACAACCTGGCGATATTATTCAAACAGGCCCGATCACGCTGAGCTTTCCCCTTGTGGAGAGTGCTGGTCATCACGTTTTCATTGCTGGCGGTATTGGTATAACTGCATTCATCGCTTCAGCTCAGCACTGCCAGCGACGGGGAATGGCATACCGCCTACACTACCTCGTGAGAAGCTCAGATGATATCGCTCTAAAGCTGCTTCTGGCCGAGTTTGGCTCGAATGTTACCATCTACGACAAATCCGCTGGCAAGATATTCGAAACAAGAACCGCTCTGAATCAGGTCAACGACCAGGCGCATGTATACTGCTGCGGGCCTAAGCGACTTCAAGACTCAGTCTCAACGACAGCGAATGAGCTCGGAATCAACCCGCTGAATCTCCATTTCGAAGCGTTTGAAGCTGCCACATCCGGAGACCCGTTTACAGCGCAGCTAGCCAAGTCGAAGATATCGGTAGATGTAGAGGAAAACGAGAGCTTGCTCGATGTTCTTCGCGAGGCCGGGTTGGATGTTCCATCTTCGTGCGAGGCTGGAAATTGTGGTACGTGTCGGGTGGATGTCCAACGGGGGCGCATCGATCATCGAGGGACAGGGCTGCCGGAGGCTGAGAAGTGCTCTGCGATGTTGAGCTGTGTGTCTCGTGGTGTTGGGACGATTGTATTAGAGCTGTAGAAGCATGTATTAGTGCAGCCCCGCAAGGCAGGGTTAATAATGATGAGTTAAGTAGCCGATTGCTTTGTGATTTCCGCGGCGAAGCGAACCTGCACTTCTAAAAGTATGTAGTTGCGTACGTCCTTACCCCTGTGCAACTACTAGTAGCTCTCTCCCCATGGAAATTTCTCTTCAGCCTCTATCCCCTACACTCTCTCTTCTGCATTGCGCAACGCATGTCCAGCGAAACCGGGCCGCTCGAAGAGCTACGCATTGTCTATGGGGCTGATTGCGGCAGCATACATCGCGATCCATTTGCAGCCCATCCCCCGTTCCTAGTCGTCGTGGTTGCGTTTCTCCCCCCTTTTTTTTCTCCTCCTGGGGTCTGGGATGGTGTTGAGCATTGCGATGAATAATGTCTTTTTCTGCAAATCTGGCGTACGCAATTACGACACTGGGCCGTTTCTCTATTGATTGGGACAACTATTGTGTGGAGTGGGATTCGCTGGGGCTTTTTTCTATCTCATCCCTTTGGGTTTCCCGCTCTGAATGTGCTTATTTCGGCCTGGGCTTTCTCAGGCTACGAGCGAGAACATACACGTAGACTTACAGCAGCCGGCTTTCCCTCCTCGAAGCCTCCCTTAAGCGCCGCACAACGACCCTCTTTCTCGTGCACGCTCGTCTTAGTTAATGGAAGAGTCATGTTCCCCAGTAGGCGAACAGATCCGTCTAGCTCTTTGGCAAAAGTTAGGAAAGAAAGGAGTAATAAAACAAGACGTGACATCCTACGCACAAGCACAAATTCAAGGGAGGCAAGTTGCTGGCTAGGTGCAAACTTACAACCCGGCAAAAGCAGATCAGCTTCTCAAGCAAATTGCCCTTACCAATATCAAGCTATATTGGGTGCGCGTGTCTGATTCTTAGTCGCAATCACAACTCCAGACTTATTAATGGGAAGCTTCTATCATCACAACAGCAAGGACAATGCTAATTATGCTGCTACCAAAGCGTGTCCCTGCCTCAAAAGCATTGCTGGAGTTCATGGAATTAATGTGCTGGCACACTGATCGAAGGTAGCGCGATGGACTTGTCAAGCATCCTCCTGGCCGAAGGGCGGACTTTGACTTTGTGGCCACCAACTTTTTCCTCCAGACTTCAGGCACAGAAGATATCTGCCATTGTCTAAGCTCGCTATACCCAAGCTCCTATATACAATAGATACACTGACGCCCGCGAACGTCTGCGACGAGATTCACTCACCTTTTCTTTCCATCGACAACTCCCGCCCTAGATAACAGTCACTCAGACCAAATGGGTGCGCGGATCCTTCAGCAGATGGCAGATCCGTTCGAGTCTGTGAGCCCTGAGTATGGGACGAAAAATCTATAAATTGCACGCAAGACCTCGCCCATGAGATATATAGGACACCAACAAGTCTAACCCAACTATTCGTCGTAATGCCATTTCCATGAGGTACTGGTCAAGCGGCAGGTAAGCGCCTTTTGAGACTCGACTTGCGTGTTAGGTAAGGTTCTAATGAAATGTAGCAAGCGTCGCTCGAATCCTCGAGCAAGCAGGTATACCCTATGCCCTATGGGGATGGTTAGCTATCGCCTTTCTTGCTAGGGACAGGGGATGTCGCGTAAGTATCTATCCAAAAACAGTCGGAAGTGGAAACTAATTAATGACTAGGACATTGATTTCATTATCCCAGACGCCCTGATCAACTCGGCTGTCGATAAGTTAAACGCCTCTGGATTATTCGGCAGAGTGTGCACCAGCGAGGACTGCCCTGAGCTGCGAGAGGACCGAGTTCCTGTCACCTCGATCATTGGAAAGATCTTCCCCAGGAACAGCGCCTCCTAACTCCGGAGCACGCGGCAGGTCTCGCATCTCAAGACCGATATCATCATGTTGCCGATGCTCATTTCCACATCCAGCCCCGGTACCGAGGTTACTCTATTCTCACCCTCCATAAACAATCCTACATCCTCGGGTCCTGGAACGAGGTAGATTTAGGAGCCAGCAACCCCAACGTCATTATGTTGACCACCGATCCCAGATTGACACAGGAGCACCGCCGCTCTGGTCCGTGGACAGATCTTTCGCTCCCCATTAAGGTTCTCACCCCATGAGTCTGCGTCGAGGTACGTATAGTAGTTGAATTACGCCCCCCAAAACCCCCTTGAGTATGAGACAATACTAAGGTTTAGGCTCTCATGCTACTGCTCTGTAGGGACTTCGATCATTACCTTGGGCTCGGTGACTGCTGGGATGCATTCGAGGAGCTCCGGGAAAGGCTGATCAGGGAGCACAGCTTGACCGATTTGCCCCCTCAAGACCCATATCGTTGGCTGTAAGATAATTAATCCCCTAGTGTCGAGATTTGTCTGTTCCTCGGTTTCCCTTATCTCAACGGTGAGTGTGGGTAGGATTCAACTTCCTATCTTTGACCATGATGCGACTTCATTCTTTATGCTCCGGGCCTTATTTTCGCTCGTAGAGGGGTAATTTAATGAAAAAAGAAATCGATTGACATTGTTGGTAAAATCTGCCTGCCAGTTTTCTTTGACAAGCTCCGCAGGATCGTGCCTTTCACCCGCGATCCGTCTAAGGACAATCAGACTCACTGTGAATATGCTCGCTTTGTCCTCCGACGACCTTTGACTTTCGATTCAGTCAATACCAGCAGGTGGAAAGGCATAATTAAGTGGTAGTCTCTCCCTCCAGACTTTCATCTTCTAACCGTCATCCTTTTGTCTACTACCTCCACCCCACCCACCCCGCTTGTCCTGAAACCCGCTTCCCAAACCGATTCCACTCTTCGCGGTCTTATATTAGTCCTTCCTGGATCACTTCAGGTGTCTACAACTGCCGCCACTCGCATGGTCCTTTACAGCGCTCGTCTAGTGTCTTCTATCTTGGGTTCTAACCTAGTCTCTAAGCTGTTGCGCGCCTAAGCGACGACTTGAAACGCCTTGAACATGCATCATCATTTGGTCTGCGACGGTAGTTGGTCCTCTGCCATGACCCTTCCATCCCCCAGTGTGATGAATGGAGTATTCTAAAGACTTCTGCGTCGCAGGTGGTGACCACAAGTAGATGGGGTTCATTGCTTTCAATTGCAGGTCGCAGGTGTTTCCTACACAAGTTCCATTCCCCGGAACTCCTCAGGAAAATCCCCGATCCGGATGTCTGACGAAAAGCCAGAACCCCCCGCAAAGTAACAGGTGCTTCTCGATGTCGTCGACAGGGATACCACTCTGTTTTCCCAGATCTCAATCTATCTTTGCAGCCTCCACTGTCCTTTCCTGTCGGGCCCTGGAGATGTTATTTCATGACACAACTTCACCCTCTCGTACAGCCTGGGCCAAGATCGCTGTAGTCCATAATACCAAAGAGATAGAACAGCCGATCATTGCCCACATGCCGCGTGTGAGTCGGGGCGCCAGGTCAGCGGAGTAGAATAGAATGCTCCACTAGGCATTGACGGCATTATTGCCCATGTTCATGCCAGCAATCACAACGGACCTCCGGCGAGAATCCCGTCCCCGTATTGCGTCGTTGCACCACGCGAAGAAGGTAGCCTGGCATTCATAAACCGCACCTGCCCAGTAGTACGCCCCAAATACTGTCAGCGTTGAATCGAAGCAGGTTAGAATAAGTACAGAGGTCGCGACTCCAGTTATTCCAATGAAATAACCAACAAGGTAGCGCTTGCCACCAAGGAGATCGATGAGCGTTGCCCAAAAGAGCGTGGATACAATACCAACTGCTGGAACTCCAGTTGGGTAGTTGTTGAGCTGAGGAACTGAATATTTTATGGCAGGATGCGCTTTCATGTAAAGGGCAAGAAGCGAGTTGGACGAGAAAGATTCTGTTTCGCCAGCGATCACCCAGAGAATCACGAACCCCCACCAGTGCCAGGTGATGAACAACTGCTTCAAAATCGCCCTGTTAACTGGCGCGGGCTCTGCAGATACTGGCAATCGTGAAATTGCTAGTTCACGTTCAGCGGCGCTGAGGTATGGCGCTCGTGTCGTTCTCGGAGTGTCACGGAAGAGAAGCAATCCGTATATTGCAATCGGCAAAGTAATCAGACCGTCAATCTGGGTTCGATGGTCAGCGCGGCTGACAAGCGGTCTTATATAGGTACTCATGGCGGCTAACAAGCGAGGAATGGGAACGACATCACTCACTATAAAAAGCCAACGCCATCCAGACAGCTTAACTACACTATCGAGCGACGAGTGTATTCCCCTCTGAATAAAGCTACTAAACAGGCTACTTGCAAGCCCCGACACGGTAAATATCCTATTACTCTTCCCAAGCTCACGTTCGGTATACTATGAGCCTAGGATATAGTCCGTCTTGGCAAAGGTGCTTGCTTCAGCTAGGCCCAGGAAGAACCGAATGGCTATGATTCCTTGTGGGCTATGGACAGCTGCAGTCACTATAGTAAGTCCGCCCCATAGCAAAACCATGGCGGGGAAGAAGATGCGTGGTGGCAAATATGTAACAGCAAGATTCGAGGGCACTTGACCGAGGATATAGCCCACAGTAAAGACAGTATTTATGACGTTGAACTAGTTGCCCTTAAAGGCCAACTCTTCCTCCATGCCGGATACATAGGTGTTGGTCAGATTGGAGCGGTCGAGGTAGTTGAAAAAGTACGTCACGCAGCAGAAGGACAGGATGAAAAAGTCGATCTTGAAGAGCAGCCTCTTCTCTGGATCCTTGATCCACCCCATTTTCGCGCAGCTGCAGCGAGACCAGAGGGATTGAAGTTCGTGAAGCAGATCAGACAGGTGGAAGCTAATATTTCTTGACCCGGCGACCTTACCCATCATGCCGATCGAATTGATGACGCAACCCCGACTCAACTCGATGGAAAAGTGCAAGAGGTCGATCATTGTTGATTGGCCGAGATTGTCTGCCTCAAAAACTGGGCAATAATATCTGCTTAGTCACACAGCTCAAGTCACGGGACTCGGTGCCATCCGACCGTGGGATCGGATCTCGAGCAACGTTTGTGGCATCTTACGTTGGGAATAGGCAATCGCGCATGTGAGGACTCGCAAATCCCAGATTCTGTTGTCCCAAACTCCTCTCAACGAATGCGCTGACCGGTGGCCCAAAGCTGGTGTCGCTGATCAAAGTCTCTGGCCGGGCTTGGCGGCCGCACTGCGAGTTTTCCTTTTTCTTTGAGCAATTTTTCCTGCTCAGCCTCCTCCTTACCACCACTGAGCTCGTCTCTGCGTTCACAACACGCTCCCCACGGCACAACTATCCTTACCAGAGTACTATGCGGCCATCCATCCGCCTCCCCATTGATGTCGCCGTCTTTGGAGCCACGGGTTCCTCTCAACTAGTTGCAATCCCACGCGCAACCGACGCACTCGCCCTTCAACTTCCCGATCGAAGCCCGGGATGAGTCCCTTCAAGCTGCCCTGGAGGGTGGCCCCGAGCACCGCAAAAGAACCCCGAGCCAGCTTGGACGAAAAGGAATATGAAATCTCAGAACCGACACAGGTGACATTTGTCTCCTCGCAGCTAGATTCGTGCCTATACGGGTCCAGCATCGAGGAGCTGAAATCGCTCTACGAGCCCCTCTGTCCGCTTCTGGAGGATGGGACATATGGTGGACTGTGGTGGCTAGATATAACGGCGCCCTCGGACGATGACATCGAGACGCTCTCGCGAATCTTCAACCTGCACCCACTGACGACGGAGGATATCAAGACGCGGGAAACTAGGGAGAAGATCGAACTCTTCGGTCCATACTACTTCCTGTCTTTGCGACCGGTTCGTCAGATCGAGACGCGGGAGGGCGTACGGACGGCTCCGGTGAACGTCTACGCCGTTGTGTTCCGTGATGGTGTTCTCAGTTTTTCGCTGGCGAGCAACCCCCACGCCGCCCACGTCCGCAGCCGTATCAAGGGGCACGAGAGCCACCTCTCCGTAACCAGTGACTGGATCTGCTACGCTCTCATGTATGTTCTTTTCCAAACTTTCCATTCCTCCGATTCTAACCCTTCTCAGTGATGACATCGTCGACGGCTTCGCCCCCTTCATCAGCCAAGTCGAGAGCGGGGTCGAGATGATGGAAGACAGTGTCTCCATCACCCGCCCGGACGACATCGGCCTCGCCCTACAACAAATCTACAAATGTCGGAAGGAAGTCCTGCACATCCGCCAGCTCCTCAATGACAAAACCGACGTCATCCGCTGCTTCGCCCGCCACTGCGACGACTTCGGCGGCTCCTCTTCCCAAGTGACACTCTATCTGAGCGACATCCAGGACCACGTCCTGACGATGGTCGCGAACCTCGACGCTGCGGAGCAGATGCTCTCCCGCGGGCAGTCGAAATACCTCAGCCAGCTTTCGTTTGATTCAACCCGGATGCGCAACCAGATCATGTCTGCGCTCAGCCGGTTGTCGATTATCGCGGGGATTATTGTCCCCCTGCAGTTTGTCACCGGACTCTTTGGCATGAATGTTACTGTTCCCGCACAGTCGGATAAGGTGGAGAGTCTGACGGCGTGGTTTAGCATTCTGGGCGTGCTGCTTGCGATGGTGTTGCTCTTCCTCATGATTGCGCGCAGGCTACGCGTGCTTTGAGCGTCTCTTGTTTCGTGTTGTATGCTGCATAGAATTGTAAAGCGATTTATCTATCTGTTTCCTGTTCGGTTTTCGATTCATGTAAGATAGGCATAGTGAACCTACTCATCAAATCGTATTGTACTTAAGAGGACTCTTGATGCCCATCAGTCGCTCGCATGTTTAATCGCACCCAAGTGTCAGCAATCAACTCTTCTGTAACTGAGTACGTCTCGTTCTTTTTAGCGAGGTCGTATAGATCTTCTTCGAAATTCTCAGTCAAATTAAGCTTTGCGCGTGAAGAACTACCTCTACCTACGGAAATATATTCCGCGACAACGAGCCAACACAACGGACTCGTACTTAACCGATTAACACCACTGCAACCTATCTACCAGAACTTGAACCAACTTGCCAAGAAGCTTTATCATATCGTATCGTATATGAATTCCTATGTACTGACGTTTGATGCTTACACGTATGAAGATTCTATCGCATCGAGAAAGCCGGAGTGGGTATAAATAGCCTGGCCCATACGGAGGGAACAACCATGACTGCGCCAGATCCGAAACAGAAGGTAACCGCCCGAGAATAAAAACTACCAATCTATGCATAGCGTGATTAAACATTGCTGACGCGTTGTTTCTCAGTCTCCGGGTTGAAGGTGTTTGCCGGACGCTCTGTGGGTGTGTCGGGTTCGTCTTCCGAGCCATGATCATCATTTTCATCCACTTCCTCCTTCTTTCGCAGGCTACGCAGCTTTCTGAACAGGCGGTGCATGGCCCGGCTGCAGGGGCGGTAGAGGAGCACGACGGGTGTGCCAACGAACTTGGCAATCGCCGCAAACCAAGCGTCTGGGAAAACTCGCACGACTACAGCCCACGGCAACGAGATCGCAGCGACAAGGATAACAATTGCCCACTGCTCATCATGAATCCGGACGATGCTGAAAGCAGAACCTCCGAAGAAGGAAATGATGATCTGGCAACCGACCATGATAAAGTTGATTCCAATGAAGAACCAGTTCCTGTGGAGGCCAGTGAAGATATTGAACTTGTTGTCCAGGCGACGGTTATTGAATTCGTTGAAAATTTGCATCCAGACGAAGCAGTTGAAGACAATGGAGCGACGGACATCATCGGGATAGTTGAGGAACCCTTCGCGTGGACCGAAGTGCAGAATGAGCGTTACAATGAGTTGGAAGACCGACTGACCGATGATCATCTTCCACATGGTTGTTGAAATGAGTGGTGCACCACCCTTGATGGGCTTCCGGTCGAGGATTTCTTCGGTGGGCGGGTCAGTCGCCAGAGCGAGGGCCGCGAGCGAGTCCATGATGAGGTTGATCCAAAGGAGCTGTACCGCCGTCAGGACCGACCGCATCTCCGAATCAGCCACCGACGAGATGAATGTCAAAAGCACAGCAGTAATGTTGACAGTAATCTGGAATTGAAGAAACTTCCGAACCGCATCGTTGACAGCGCGTCCCCACATGAGCGCAGTAAGAATACTGGAGAAATTATCATCCATAAGGATAATAGCAGAGGCTTCTTTGGCTACCTCCGTCCCTGCAATTCCCATTGAGAATCCAATATTGGCAGCCTTAAGGGCAGGGCCATCGTTGGTGCCATCGCCGGTCACCGCAACGATTTCACCCATCTCTCTCAGTCTGGTGACAAGGATTCGCTTGTCCTCGGGTGAGGAACGAGCCAGGACTTGCAGTTTAGGCAGAACTTCGTCAAACTCAGCGTCGGACAATGTTCGGAAGCGAGGGCCCTCCATAACAACTCCTCCCGTGTAGATTCCACAGTCAGTTGCAATTGCTTTGGCAGTTACCATATTATCACCGGTAACCATGCGCACAGTCACACCAGCATGGTGACATTTGGCAACAGCTTCTGGAACACCAGGACGAATCGGATCTTGAATACCAACAACACCAAGGAAGACCATGTCATTTAGAAGGAGACCAAGATCCGCTTCTGAGGAATTATCGGGATTTATGGCGTGCTTGGGCGGCCATGCAGCGAATTCGCGAGAGACGAGAGAAATAGTACGCAGGGACTGCTTTGCATAATCCAATATCACCTGTTCCAGTCGTTCACGCTCGTCTGATACCATATCAATATTTCCAGTAGGTCTCCAGGCTGAGGAGCTATATCCCAGGAGAATTTCCGAAGCACCCTTCACGAGGAATCGATATCCGCCCTCCTTAGGAAGCTTGATAACAACTCCCATGCACTTGCGGCCAGAGTCAAACGGCATCAACTGAACAATCGTGGCATTGGCACGTTCTTCAGCAAGCGATCCCATCCCAAGGCCATCCTTAGCGAATCCAAGAAGTGCAGTCTCTGTCTTGGAGCCAATGAAACCAGGCACACCATTTTCCTCGCCCTCGAAAGCAGTAGAGTTGATCGCAACAGATTCAATGATCATACGCTTGTCCTCCGCAGAGAGGCTACCCGCGAAAGCAACAGACCGGCGTTCCTTGCCAGTCTGATTCTTGTCGTCGAATTCATCATCGCCAAAGGCGCCGGTCACGACTGTCATCTTATTCTGGGTCAAGGTGCCGGTCTTGTCAGAGCACACTGTAGTAGCATTCCCCATTGTTTCGCAGGACTTGAGAACTCGGACAAGATTGTTAAGCTTGACCATTCGAGTGGTGGCGAATGCCAGAGCAAGAGTTACCGCTAACGGTAAACCCTCGGGAACAGCGACGACGATAACGGTGATAGCGACGATTAAGATGTCTGTGACTTGGGATGCCTTTTCAGTGTCGGTATGGTTGTTTGATGAAAGACCCCCAAGGAAGCGGAAGAGCAGAATTAGAAAGAGGAAGATGGCGGCACTTGCACCTAGCTTTGCAATTGCGCTTGCAAGACGGTCCAGCTTCTTCTGCAGCGGAGTAGGCTCCATATCTTGACGCATTGCCATGAGAATTTTACCGTAGCTGGAGTTCACACCCACGGAAGTTACCAGACAGGTCCCAAATCCTTCGAGCACCTTGCTTCCGGAGATGATGAATGGATCCTGCGCCTTGCTGTGACCTTGATCGAGCATGCGAAGAACCTGCTCCGCGCCAGTCTTCTTGAGCTGGTCAGATTCGCCGGTAGCTGATGATTCATCGCACTTCACATTATGCCCGTCAATATAGATGCCATCGACTGGAACGAGATCCCCAGGCTCTAAGTGCAACACATCGCCAACCAACACATCATGCACTGATATTCTTACTGATTTGCCAGATCGCACCACGGTCACCTCACGGTCCTCCTTTTTCTTGTTCAATCTGACGAATGCCCTTTCCTTCTGGTAGTCGTTCAAAGAACCTACTAGCACGACAATAACTATAGCAACGCAGATCGCACATCCCTCCACCCAGTCAAGCGGCATGCCAGAGCCCTCGGGGTGATCCACGCCGAACGTTTCGTATAACCCCAAAGCCAATGAAATCGCAGCAGCTGCAGTGAGCAAAATCAAGACCTTGTCGTTGTACGCCAGCCACATCAACTTCCACAGTGGCGTTGCCTTCTTGTCGGGGAGCACATTCGGCCCAAAAACGCGTATCCGGTCCGCAAAGGCATCTGAGGCACCACTCTTTCCATCTGCTACCGATGTTTCGTTTGTGCTGAGACCCGAGCTGAGATCCGTGTGTAACCCGCTCACCAACCCGGATAACCCTCCTAGAGCGACCAAGGCGGCCAGCGACTTCGGATTTAGTAGTTTATTTAGCTGCCCGGGCGAATATGCGAAAGGGTTGTTTTCGACGACGAAATCGGCCTCGGTTCCGGGGTCCGGCCGGAGCGCCTCCTCTCGCTCGTCGGAGGAAAAGACACTAGCGGGACTTGAAGATGGTCTATCCTTTCCTTTCGGCACGCCCAGACTAGAACTACTAGGGGCCATTGTGCTGCCGCTCATGGCTCGATCGCGGCCGGTATAGTCGCTGCCGACGGCGGTTAAATTGCTGAGAGACCTTTCCCGGGAGGTCACATTGAGATTTGGATTTGAAGCATCGGCTCCGGAATCTGTCGTAGTTTCCTGGTCGGCGTGTGTCAGTACGTACGGTGCGATCCACAGAGAGAAGTGGATGATTTTACCAGGACATCAAAAGTTATCGCCGGGAGGGATCCTGGAGCTGCCATGATTATTTAATAAAACGTAAATCTCCCATGAGAACGCAGCAAACAAATCGAATACTCGCAGGAGGAGCGCTTTGCGGGACAAAGCCTTGAAAAGGGCGTTGAGGTCGCGCCTCTGATTGCTTGGAAGGGGTTGCACAGCCTCGCTGGGCTCTTGGAGAACGAGGCAGATTGGCCAGCCAAGCAACCCCCAAGAGTAAAACGCGGGACTAGCTCCGCGCCTGCAGCTCCCTTCAGGGTCTCGACAATGCATTATTTCTGCCAATTCTTGTCACAGATTAAATTGTGCAGCGGCTACGCGGATTTGCGCCAGGGTTCTCTCGCTCGTGAGTCGCCCCTCTTGTCCAGAGTCCAGCCCGCTGAGCTCCTCAACGGCCGATTTCGTACGCTGAAAGCTCTGGACTGGTGGCCAAGTTGTTTGCTGACGAATTATTGGCGTTAGCTCTCCCATCTCACATGCAGGGTTCACCAAAGTGTGCTGTAAGCCAAGCTGATCACCCGCTCGATGCGGCACCTCGTAATTAATCACCTTCTTGTGTTCATTATGATTGCTCGCTCAGGACCTTGACCTTCCCTTATTTCCCATGCTTTCGGTGGCTCTCTCCACTCTCCTCGTCTGGGATGGGCGCTTTCCTCGCCAGGGTCTTCTTGTGCCCTGCTGCCCAGAGATAACGTCATCCGCATTTATGCAGAGGAACCCTGGATACCAATACTTCTCTCCGCACTCAGCGGCGCGTCCTCCGCTGATACCCTGAGATCACTGCTGGCACTGGGCGCCGAGGCGAGGGCGCTTGCAAGAGCGGCTCAATGTCCGTTCTTTCAAGTCACTTGTATCGGAAATGTTGGAAACCCAGGTTGTCCGGGTTTATGCGTGGGATTTGTTGAGAAAATACTCTGTAGAGAGCGATATATAAGCTTACGGTCATCAATTATCGCGATCGCAAGCCATGAGCCAGACGCCCCTGTCCCGTATTCAGCGCCTTGCTGCGCTCTAGAGCCTCATCAGAGACACCTCGAACTCCAACGATGGGCGGCCTTACTCCACGTTCCTGCAGGATGAGGATGGAATTGAGAGGGAAGGATCACAAAATGTCTCGCAAATCCGCTCGATTTGATGACCTCAGCTTCACACTCTGTGCACAAATACCTCCAGCATCTGTCCAACAACGGCTGCAAAGGTCGGTCGATATTTTCCTTGGCTAGTGTCTAGACTCGAATGCCAACATTTCCACCTCGGAGTTCATTCATCATGCGTTGGACGGAGTCGTGTTTAGTAAAGGTTTCGTGGCGCAGCATCGCGGTCTGACATCTCGTCGGCACTCGGCAGTCCGAAACAAAGGATAGGCGAGGTCCGGCCAACTTGGACATTATTCTAGAATCTGCCGGTCATGATGGGGCTAACCCCAGATTGCAGGACGCGGCGATCGTTGATAAGGGCTCATCTCAAAGTGCGCTGTGTAGTTCTGTGCCGTTGTCGGCATCGCATCATATCGTCTGCAAACGATAATAAAATGAGGCGTCTCCCTCGCTGTCTGACCACAGCCGCATGGATTTGACTGAGACTGCCTGCAAGTGAAACAGCCGATTGTGCGTCACCATCGCCAGCTCGTCGAAAATTCGAACACACGAGAAACTCAGCTATCTTGCTCCGAGCGGTCGGAACGCCACCATTTTATTTCATCGACCCAAGCCGATCTTTCACTCCATCCGGAATGTGAAGAAAAAGTCTCACGCGAGGCCGTGGGTGGTTGAGGTGACGCGAAGAGGTTGGCAAAGTGGCAGTGCAGCGGGGCCTCGCTTTACTACCCAGACATTTCACTCTGCACCACAACTCATCCTCGGATCGGGCAGCTCCCCTGTCAGAGCCTTGAGATTTGAGTGTGTGAGGCTTGTTCGCCCTTCGCCCCTCTGTTTCTCGCCTTCGACTTGACTCAGTCGCCTCCGCCGATGCGAGAGCCGCCTTGCTTCGGCTTCGTCTAGTCCGCCTCGCTCACACCATCCCGATTTCGAAAAACAGCAAGTTTTACCATTCAACCATGAATGGGAGATCACGGTGCCTATTGTCATGAATGTGCCTCGGACGTCTGCGGAGTCGGGCCAGCACCACCCTCAGCATCCTCACGCCGCAGCTGAGAGTGGGCCTGGCCGGGGAAAGACTGTAACAACAGCCTGCGAACGGTGTCGAAGGCGGAAGATTCGCTGTGATGGGGAGACTCCGTGTGCGACTTGCCGGCGCTTTGGAATAAAATGTGTGCGAATTCAGAAGAACGATACGCACGCTCTGGAGACGCGCGTTCGCCAACTCGAAGCTCAAATCGCCGAACTGACATCGGGACTGCCTCAAGACCCAAATGCTTTGGCATCGCCGCAGCCATGGGCGACCAATATTCGCCTGATGACTGATTTTGGCTCTCCTGGACCAGCGCTCTCGATCGACCAGCCATTCAGCCCGTTCGCTGGCAACCCATCCTCTCCAATAGAGATACCGAGTATTCAAGTAGTCGATTATGCAGATTCGGCATCCCCAGTATCGCCAGTTTCTCTATCTCCCTCGCCATCTCTTCACCCACTAGTTCCGGTGCTTCCAAAGACAATATCTGATGGCCTGGAAACTGGATTGCGGCCAACCACGAGTACAGGGCCTACAGTGTCTCCTCCAATGACTGCTTATCCGTCCCCCAACTATACCACTATGCCATATCTTTCTCCTCGCAGTGTGCCGGGTCCGTCCAGATCCCGTAGCTCTTCTGTCTCATCGTTGAACCTCGACTATGATTGGGCATCGGCACCCGGGGATCTCCCTGTGTCCGGGTTCGCAGAGAGTAATCTGGGCGCAAGTATGTTCGAGATGGTCCCCAGAAATTCAGAGTCCGCAGCTGCTTGGACGCTTACGAGATTCGAATCGGAAACATTACTAGATAAATATTTCGATCGGACCCAGGGGTACTCAATACCAGTTGACCGAAGCAAGCTCTTCGAGTTTCTCGACCTCATCGATCTTCCGCAATTGTCGTCGAGTGGTCACGACCTTGCATGTTCAGTGTCGATGGCTCGGTTTCATGTGTACATGGCGATGGCGATAGGGCTTAGGATGGAAACGGCGGAAAGAGCGACCACGATCCACTTGTTGCATACTTGCTATCGGATGGCGTTGGACGAGGCTCGCGCGCCGACGTTCTGGACCCAGCCATATGGTGTCGAGGCTGCGATGCTGGTCATGATATTTGCGCAGGTCAGCAGCCAGGAAACTTGATCGCATCCCGCACAGAGGGATAGCCTACCGTGTTGTTTTTTCATTTAATCAGCGTGCTGCATGAACGACGAAATGACTGATGACAAATTTTCAAAGTCCTGAGGGTGCTGCGATCTAGACTATTATAGGACGTAAATAGAAGGAGCGACTATTCACACCTGCGCCCCCTCCTTAGATCTTGTCTGCCGATCAACCTCTGATGGATTTTAATTCACCATATTCTGTGGTCCTGTAGCCTCTGAATGATATTTAACTGTCTCTCGGGAAAGTGAAGATCTCGTTCATCCTCTAAAACTCCAGCTTCAAATATCCGCTTCGTCAACTGCTTCGAATCCCTTGGGATGTATGCGCTTTGTTTCAGCCACTATTGATGTGGAGGAGAGCGGCAAAGTGGCATCTCCGATCGTAGTCGCAATAACTACGTCTGATGCTTACATTTGGCTTGCTATATTTATGGAGACACCATCTTCCCTGCGCCTGCACAGGCAAGATGGCTCGGATATATAGAGGATTGAGTAAAGCGATGTCAGAAACTAATACCCAACTAGGTGGCATCAGTTAAATGTACGGTCGCGGGACCAGAAAGATATAATATCGCGCATGCTACAGCTTTTGGGGACAAGGCGTGGAGTTTCAAATTCTCATGCATTAAGTTAATATAAAAGTCATATATGCCTGCTCTATATTTCGAGACTGGATCAGAGAATATGTGCAGTATTCGATCATGACGCCGCGAGACGGATATCATGAAGTTTTCGCAGCTTCCTAACTACCTTGTCCGGATTCGACAAATCGACATGCCGCCATCTGGCGCCCCTGGCAACTTTGAGTAGAATCCACATCGCGACAAAGACGACTATCTGTACGGTACAGTAAGCCATTGAAAGTCATTCCAGGGGGTGTAGTGGTGTACATACGAAAAGATAAGATGATAAAAAGGGAAACTTGTGAAACCCCTTCCATAGGTATGCTCCGTTTGCCACGACAAGGACGAAAAGACAGCCGGCTAGAGCGACATAGGCGAGTACTGGTTGGGCATGACTGCGATATGGATAGTCCTCGGAATTGTCTCTGCTGAGTTGCGGGATTTTCTGCTGTTGAAGGACGTCTTTGTGTCGCTTGATGCAGTGGTAATACCGAATGAAAGCGAGGACTTGACAGGTCCATACAATCACGACGGCAACACTCGACATCTGCGCAAGTATCTCGATGAACATTCCGATAGATGTAGAAGAGCTCGTGCCGCCTTGAAGCTGGAGGAAGGGAACCCATATGAAGGAGGCGGCAGAGAATATCATCGCTCGCAAAGGGACCCTGTAACGGTTTGTTCTTCCAAACCAGGCAAGGAGACGCAAATGCCAGGGTTGGCCTTTTCCACCGTCCAAGCGACTCGTGAGGCCGAAGAGCACTCGTGACGCAACGTAAAGGTTGGTGCTGGCGCAGGATAGACAAGTGAAGACAAGGAAAACATTGACCACGTCGGCGAGATGCGGTATGCCGGACTCAACAGCGATGGCAACAATTGCCGATGTTGTATTTGCAGGGATACTATTCGACACATCGCTGCAGTCAACATTGGCTGTGCTATCAACCCAGCTGAGTCGAGGAAGGTGGCAATGATACCACGGAATGTCAAAAGATACGAGGAGGCCGCTCAAAGAATAGGAAATTGTGGCAAGAAGCGATATGTATTTCGCCGAGAACCTGACAGTGTTGCCAATCAAGGAGTCGTTTGGGGTTTGTGCGAGTTGTGATTCCCTCTCGTCGCTTGATTTTCGGGTCCATCTTGCACTTGGGGCAGACTCGAGGGCAGATGCTGCTACAATCTCCACTCCCATGTAGGCATATATAGCTACCGAAAGACACATGCTGCCATTGTTAGCGTACGAAAAGGTGCAATCAGGCGCTGCAAGGAATCTCACAGAAACGCGGTACTCCAGTCATTAGCGGCGTCACGGTCGTAGACTTTTGGCGAGGCCCAATCTGTCGAACCATCAGTATCCAGGTGTTAAACCTTTCGCGACCGACATTAGATTGACCTACACTGAGTTCCTATATAGCCATGCTTTCCCGCTAGACTGGGTTAGCAAAATCCCCTTCAGCAGCCCGCTTCTTTCTACTCACCCCCTACGTTGACCGCAATCAGCACTCCGCCGATAGCCAAAAGACAAGCAACCTTCAGACAACCTGTGACAACCTCAAGGAGCCCATAAATCTTCATTGGACATTAGCTATGCATTTGTGAAGAACTGGAGCCCGATCCTGGAAACGATGGTTTACACACCTCGATGTCAAGCGCATTCACTGCGATTAGAACTACGGGTATCAAAAGGTAGACGATACCGCCGTCTATTCCCTTATCACCACTCGTACCAGTCCAGAAATCGAACTCAGCAGCCAGCGTGGCAATGAGTGCACCAAAACCGACCGAATACGAGAACCTGCACCTATTGTGAGCGATACCGATGATATGTGACATTATGGAGACTGACCAGTAAGCGATACCAACGGCGATTCCCAGCTCTACGTCGACGAATTCACTCACATAGACGGACAACGCGCCGGGAATGGGCCAGATACACAGCATCTCGGTGATACACTGCATGACCGCCCATGATAGTAGGCCGACTAGGAGGAACGCGAGAAGTGCTGCTAAAGGACCCGCGAGCTCAAGGATCTGTCCACCGCGCCAGTAGAGCCCTATCCCAAGGGTACCATTAACTGTGATCATCTGTTCACCAGACTTGTCAGCGTCTCTTCCACTGCTCACTTCCACTGCTCAGCGTAGAAGCAAACATACAAACAGATGGATTCCTCGGAGTTTCCTCTTCACCATCCTATTCGGACTCGGCATAACGGTGATATTGGTGATTTTCGGAGGCTTGAGTTCATCATCGTGCTCGTGATTGCTCTGGCTCAGTTGGCTTAATGGTGTTTGCAGCCGGGAATCTTCCACCTGGTGGGGGACTTGAAGGCCTGCTCTGTTTTGCGGTGTTATCGCCTGTAACCAATCAGGCGCCCAGTCTGAGAGTTCCTGCACGTCGGTCATGTTGTGCGCATGCCGACTCTTTCAGCGAAAACGAGCGGGCTCCAGATGGAACAAAAGGATATCGGTGAGAATGCTAATCACGGGGACTTGAATTCACCTCGTCCTCAGTTGAAGGATACCCCGGTTTCTGATGAACAGCAGGAACGGCTCAGCCACACAGTCGGGCGAGGCTTTGTGCCCGGGTGGGCATTGATTGGCGATCCACGATCGTATTCGCAGGGGTCTGTCGCCCAGTAGGAAGAGCCCGACTCTTCATGGTGGCCATTCCCGTTGCTTTTTTCTCGCTCCCACTTGCCCCTGATGACGTGGCATTTCTCTGTTCGGACATTAATCCGCCACCTTGAAGAGGCTCTTCTGATGAAAGTTTGGAAAACGGGGCAGCCTTCTTCCCCACTCCAAGATGTACATAATTCAGCCAACGATGCTTCTGTCGCTTGTTGTTGAGTTTCGACGAGAAAGCGTACCACAAGCCACTCATGCCGAAACAGAACGTAACGTGTCGGTTCCTGCGGAGGAGGCGTCTTCTGGGCCTTCTGCAGGAACTTTTCCCCGAAGTGGACGATTTCGATCTCCAGGTATGTACTCCATACACGAACTCCCTCGAACTGACACCTTCTAACAGTGTCGCGCAAAGCTGAGAGCGGACCAGTGGGTCTTTACAGTGCCTCGAGTAATAACACAAGTGAGTTTTCAATGAAGCTTGGTCATTCCGTTTCAAAATGATGGCTGCTGACTCGCTCCCTTTCGGGAGATTTTGTGCGATAGGAGGAACTTGAGTGTGTTCCATGCCCATTAATCCCGATTCGTCATTCAAGTCTTTTGCTGACGCGAGATCACTGGTCTACCAGAATGGCTTGGGACTAGTCAAGATCTCCGGTGAAGAGCAGAGCCCACGATGCGGATTCCGTGCTTCATCCACTGTTTAAAGAACCGGAAACTGTCTGTATTGTTGCGCCCAAGAATAATCTAGATATCTAATCCTTACCGATTCGACGACAACATCGTTTCTGCACCATCTACCCCCACCCTCAAGATCGCTCGTCGGCCTTTCCCTACTAGCGCGGCAATAATGACGCCTTTTTCACCATCGATGTCATACAGCCTTTCAGTCAGCTGATCGTCTTCTGATAGACTTGGAAGATACGCAAGCTCCCGGACGCATAGTTCATCGCTTCCAGACCTAGGCACTTTCATCTCTATGAGCATCATCCGATGGTTTGCTGATTTCCGAGCCAAGGAAAATATTTTATCGTCGCTTGTAGCCATCATGAGCTTCAACACGCGATAGTTTTTGATGTCTTTTCGAATGGGTATAGTGGGTCTCTCCGTTGCCATATCGTGTATATACAGCTCCCTTTCTCGCGTTACAACTGCACAGGTAGCGATCTTTCGATAGAACGGAGCGAACGTCGTTAGAAGACGCGCTGTGCTGTCAAGGCCCTTGGTTTCGAGTCAGTCCAGTGACCTTACCCAAAAGAATAATTATCTGAAAGTGCTTACCCGAGAGTCGAGATGTAAGATATGTAAATCCCGACTTAGGACATTGACATGGACAAGAGACACCTTATGGTCCCGATTATGGGTACCAAGCTCAGGCAGAACAACAAAATATAAATCGTCCGTAGTGCTGAATGACAGCTTGGTAACATTCTCTGCAGTCCATTTCAAAGGGTAATTCCACCAACAGTTCACGGCCGTCACCTGTGAAGGACTCGTGGGGGGCTCCTGAGAATGGGCACTAGGAGATGAGCCTGGCCTACTCCGACATATGTCAGCCAAAGCCCGTGAAGTGGCCCGATGCGATGGCACATACCGATAAGCCTCTATATTGATCAAATCTAAAACGGACGCAACGAATAATGAACCCGGCTTTCGTGCGTCTTCACTGGCCCTCAGAACACACGCAAGCGTGCGACTGTCTGGTGAGATTGCAAGCTTGCTAATTGCGGACAGTGGCGGTTCGATCATGTATAGATTGTCGAAGTTACTTTGTTCGAGATCGAAGATATAGCACTAAGCACAAGGGCAGAGATCAGATATCTTACAATCAAGCCGGTAATGGAGGGCCTCTCACCAGAAAAGTAACCTTCGTAGTAGAGGCGACTAGGTATTTCGATGTCAGTCGAATGGTCTTCCAAAAGCTGTTCTCTTCTTCCAACGTATACTCAGCCTGAGGCTCCAAAGTGGTCCCCCTGGTGGACAGTGGGGAATGCGCGGAATACAGTGAAATTTTGCGGTCTGTCCAGTAGGCTATGAAAGAGCAATCGGGAGAGATTTGACATCCCTTCAGAGCCTCGGCGTCAGAGAGATACCAGGAGTGGATATTCCTATCCCCAGTATCGTGTTCTTTGGCAGTGAATACGCTGTTCAAGTTAGACTACTCGGCCCTAACCGGTCGCTTGTTGGAATGTTGTCTTACCTGGGTAGAATTCCATGTCGAGGTCGCCCCACGCCACGTGAGGGAGGCCTCGTACTTAGCCCCAAATGGGGAGGTTGTGGTTCATCTTGATCCAATTTCTGATACGCCCTAAATGTGTTTTCGAGCATGGTCATTACTTGTCTTGCGCCGCTTCGCTTAAACTGGTCCACCTCTAAGACAAGCTTCTCAATATACCGCAGCGCAAAGTCCACTATTTCCCCTTCGCGCGGGCTTCTCTCAGCCGCTCCGCGAATCAGGTGCGTGTGTGTTCTATGAACTACTGGGCTGAGTTTGGCTGGTCTGAATCTTCGACTCGGCAGGAAGAACGTATCGCACCCAAGAGCATCGTCATGCATCATGCGCTCTTCGGCGTACTGGATCAAACGGTCACGCCCTCCATCCATATAGCAGAACAAGACGCTTATGACGCAGCCTAGCGACCAGACATCACTGCTGGCTCTCATCGCACGACCCGAAGCGGTCGACTCGGGTGCCAAGTACGTTCCATCTCCACGTGCGTTGCGGGTGGCCGACGCAGACTGGTCCTCTTGCTGTGAACGCCGGACAAACCAACTATTGACATCTTTCTCCCTCGCCACGCCTTCTCCCGAGGTCTTGATTTTTACCCGCGACATGCCAAAGTCACTCAGTTTCCAAATGTTGCGCATCTGGCTGTCTTGCGGGTCTTTTTCCATAAAAATCAGTATGTTGGAGGGCTTGAGATCCAAATGGTAGCAGACTAGGTCCTCCATTTCTGGAGTCTTCATCTCGTTATGGAGGAAGTTCAGCCCTCCGGCGAGACCGACCGCACAACGAACCAAGTCTTTCCGTTCTTTGATGCTGTTGGGTCGCGCTTGATGGTGTTCTATCATGTAAGCTCGCAGATCGCAAATAGCCTTCGGCATGAAAAGACTGTACACGCTAGAGCCAAGTTCTAGGCTGCCTATTGTCTTGACGATATTAGGGCACTCCCGGGAGGAGCTTGAGAGAATCTTCTTCATAGTCTCTCGTTCAACTAAAGCATCCCTGCTGAGTTCGTAGTCCTTGCGGGCAATTTCCTGCGGCTTGAGATTCGCACTCTGTTTGGTAGGATCGTAGAAATGGCCTTTCGCGATTTTGACACTAAAGACGTGACCAAAACTCCCTTTCCCTATGCTGTGTTCTTCAAGATAAGGCAGACGCCGGTAGTCAATCTCCTCAAGTCGAACTTCCTCGTTTTCGCGGAGGATAACTGGGCAGAAATAGGCTTGTTTGCCCAGGAATTTGTCCGCAGCAATGCCATCTTGGCTGAATATAGTATCAAGATCTTCGCGCGCGACGGGTAAAGAGCATATACTCCGGCCTTTGGAGCCTGCAATCGGCCAGGTGTCAACGGCGACAAGTTTCACGACAGCGGCTCTTGCCGCTGTGATGGAGCACCCAGCAATAATGAGAATGGCTAGAAACCTATGAAGTTTCCGTTCATTCACCCGAGCAACGTATTTCTCCACCGCCCGCTCAGAGTGCCCACGTTGCTGATCCAGCTCAAGTGCGGCATCGTCAGGTTGGTGGAGGCTGAGGAAGAAGCGTCGGAGTTTGTCTGCGTGGAGGACTTGCTCGGCAGTACCAACGGGCGCAAAGCGAAGGGTCTCTCGGTCTTTTCTCTCGAGTTTACCGTAGATCTCATTGTATATCTCCCGGTGTAGTGCATCGTATGTGTCCATATTCATTTTTGTGCTGGTGCTGGATTGGGTTGCTCACCTTGCGACCGGGGAAACCTCAAAAGGCTGAGGCTGAAGGCGCGTCGGTCACATGTTGATTATCTGATTTAGCGTGGTCTGCTGTCATAACGTGCAAGCTCAGGGCCTTGTCATTGCATATCATCATCAAAATTTTGCTTTTCTCCCCGTGTTTTTGTAAGGTGAGGGAGAAGAGCGTCATCCAGTGTGGGTGGGGGGGGGGGGGGGGGATCTTCGAAACTTTGTTGCCTCGTTACCTCGCTGCCTTACAACCCATTTCTTGTGGCCTGGTTGCCTGACACATTGCGGAGCGGTTTCCAACAACAATCAACAAACACCAAACACTCAACAGCCTCTTTGTCGGCGTGCCGTTCTCCAAGATTGGTGTCACGATTCAAATTTACATCTCAATGATTACTGATTGAAATCAACAACTATGCGACCGGCTACTTGTCCCCTGCGCAACTTGTCCACAGCCTCCGGCAATCGATCGACCGGATACACCTCGCAAATCTGCTGAAGCTTGCCTCTCCGCGCGAAATCCAACGCCTTTGCCGTGTCATGACGGCTACCAACCAAAGTCCCCTGTATACGCGTGTTCTTGAAAAGCAGAAGATTGGGGTCCACTGGGATTGTCATTGTCCCCGCTGGTGCGATTCCAATGCACATTACCGCGCCCCCGACTCGTTGGCCAAGGTATGCTAGAGCAGTGGGATACGCTGCTTGCGCCGTGACAAAAACACCATGGGCACCGATTTCATCTGCTATCTTGATGACTGCGGCAGCAGTGCTGGCCTCTTTCTTAAAATCAACAAATGCTTCGGCACCCATCTTCAGCGCCAAGGCGCGCTTGTCATCCCCACTATCTACAACAATGGGTCGCATACCCATGGCGTGAGCGAGTTGGACACCTTGAATACCGACCCCGCCGCCACCTCCAGGAAATACTGCCCAGTCACCTGGTTGGAGACGAGACTCGGAAAGTGACCGATATATGGTAGAGGCACTGCACATGATAGGGGCGGCGATCTCACCCGGAATTCCGTCTGGGATCGGTGTTGCATACCGTGCGGGAGAAACGATGTACTGTTGGTATGTTCCTGGTCTTTGTTACCTCAGTGTCGACGTGGGAGCTTGGGGTTCGCTTACCTGGAGTCATAAGCCCCGTATGTACCACGCCGGCACAGTACGTCTCCTTGTCGCTCCAGCAATGCGCGCATGTCCCGCAAGCGTCCATCATAGGCTTAATACCTGCACGATCGCCTAGCTTCCAGTTTCTGACATTCTCTCCCATCTTAACTACAACTCCGGCACCTTCGTGTCCTGGTGATCGCACTCCGAAAGTGGACATGGAAATGCCGAGGTCGTCAAGCATATAGTGGACGTCGGATTGGCAAAGTCCAGTGACGTTGAGCTTGATAAGAATGTCATTCGGACCTTGCGATCAGTTAGTTTAAGGGCAACGATAAGATACGCCGCCTCCTACCAGGCTCGGGAACCGGCACTAGCTCGACTTTGACCCTGAATTCAGGTCCTGCGTTCTCGATCACGCCAGCCTTGCAGTGGGTGGGGATATCGTACGAAGGAGAGACCGAGCCCATGCTGAAACCTTTATTATATCTTGATGAACATGTCTTTGACAAGAAGCTGTTCTGCTACGCAGAGATGTTACCACCTCTATATAGTACTTCGGCTTGGGGCGACATCCGAGGTTCCCCTCATTCCCCCTCAGTGTGCTACTCCGGGGTACGGTCAGGTAGGGGATCCGATTGGAAGATTAACGCATTGACCATTAATGCTACTTACATCATGAATAAGAGTCAGTGACCGTCCAGAAGCAGCCAACCCAAGGTGGCAACTATGCCCAGCGAGAAGACAATGGTGAGGATGGCTGCACCCAACCGGTCACCTACCGTGATGGACCTGGTGAAGATGCTGCTCAGTGGAGGAGGGGGAGTCTCCGCACCGGCCGCTGGATTGCCTTTACTTGTACCTCCATGTCCTTGCGAGACAGGTGGATCAACTTTCTCAATCAGTGTTGACTGTATCACTTCCAGGGCGGACATCTGCTGCCCCACATCATTCAAACCCCCGGCATACCTCTGCTCCGTCCATTTCAAACCGCAAATGCCGTCTCTAGGTCCGCCTGTACATGCCTTCGCTGCGGCACTCGCTGAAGCGCGTAATTTTGGCATAACCATATCATATGTAAACGGAGCCATTTGTGTTGATGCCGCCATCCAGCGCGCCAGATATCCTTTGAAAGAACGCTGATCGATTTCGCATGTATCGACCGGCTCACAGGCTCTCTCAAACATGACGTCTTTTGGCTCGTCAGCGAAGAAAACATCAGTGCCCTTTATAATGCCTTCAGTTCTTTCCCTCCACACTGGGTCGCCATTCGTCTATCACAGTCAGCTTGCGGAAACCACGCGAAAACGGTGGGAGCTAACAAAGTTATACATCGCGGCCGCACCCATTAGATATACGCCTGCGTTATATGTCCACTGGATGTGGTCGAGTTCCATGCAGTTCTTCGTTTCGTCCGCGCCGTCGTAGAAGAAATATTCATCGGTCATGAAGCCAACCTCGCGTGTCCAGTCCCAAACCTTGATTGCCCAGTCCGCATACGTCTGGTTTCCGGTATATCGCGCTAGCCGAGCCGCCAAATTGAAGAAACACCCATTTGAAATTGTGTTCTTATATGTGTATCCAGCATTCCAGGTGAATATCTGCCACTTCAGTCCTCCGTTGCAGCTCGAATTATCCCATCGCCACGCCTGCGTGTTGAAGGTTGCTTGTGCCATTGCAAGCCAATCTGGGCCTTTACCTGGTGGAGCTGGGAAGTTCCTCTCTGCCGCGGACATGGCCGCGAACGCCCAGAATCCCTGGTCATCGTTCCCTTCCGTACGCGTTTGGTTCGCGGGCATGAATGTCCCCGAATCCCCGGCTTGCCATACGAGCCCTTGTGTGGTAATGTCGTTCCATTGATCATCCCCTGTATAGAACCAGTAATCGATCAACGCGCTAAACATCGCCCCAGCTTCCCACCAGTAGTACGGATCCGGAAGGTTACCGGGGACATCGCCAGGTTGGTTTCCGGTATAGTGCTCGAGCATGACCTGAGCGATGTCGTGGCAGGCTTTCTTGACGGACGCTGTACTTGTCAGTAACAATTTATGATATACGTCGCATCACCCTCACCAGCATCGTCCAGCTGCAATTCAATTGCCTGGATATGAACCAGGGGGAGTGATAATAGTTGCCATAATTTTCTCATTGTCGAATCTCTGAATGGCTCGTCCGCTGCCCGCAACGAGTTACTGAGGAAAACAAAATTCAATCAAGGGGTGTTGAATCGGTTATATGATTCCGATGTTGATGTCAGGTGCACACATTCCTGGAGATGGAATGCTGTATCAGAGCACCTTTTGGCCACAGAACTGAAGGGGAACCCCGCAGCAATCATGATTTCTGCTATTGGGGTTGAAGACCTGGCCTGACCGAGTCTATTTTATTCTGGTCCAAGAATTGTTTCGCTCGTTGGTGAGAGTTTAGGGTTGCAGTCCTATCGCGAGGGGCCGGAGAATTCATCCACATTCCAATGTTTCTCCGTTTGTTTTGTCTTTGTATCCCTTCTTTGATCAGAATCCAAGCTAGGACTTGATCTGGAGATCAAGAGACGCTAAAAACCATCAAAACACACTAAGACAGGACATGCGGCCAGACAGCGGCTTACCTATAGCTATCCTACCTCTCGTTTTTTGGCTAGAGAAGATCGCTGCCGTGGTGGGTGTAGTGTGTCGCACAGAAGTAGTTCTCTAGCTTCTCTGTGTTACTCCATCTCACCTCCACCTCCCGTTGCCTCCCCACGGCCACGATGCCGTTTCCACTTCTGATCGTCACTTTCATCTCCTCCCTCGCAATGGCCCTCCAGAATCCTGGGGACCAGGTCTCCATTGCGGGCTGGCATCTCCAATCCACCCACGCTGTGAATAGCAATCTTACAGCCTGGTCTCTGCCCCACGCGAACATCTCTTCGTGGTATCGAATCGGTCCGCGAGCCACAATCCTCGCTGGGCTCCTGGAAAGCAACGTCTACAATGAATCCGATCTCTTCTACAGCGACCACCTCGATGGCATCTCCAGGGCCGATTTCAACGTTCCATGGCTATACCGCGAGGAATTCTCACTTCCCGACTTTCCAGCCGATAAGCATCTGTTCTTGAAAACACACGGGATCACTTCTAAAGCGGACATCTTTTTCAACAGCGCGCAGATTGCCTCCAGTGACCTCCAAATAGGATCCTATGCCGGACATATATACGACCTCACGTCACACGTGCTTGTAGGACAGAACGCTCTCCTCATCAAGGCCTACCCGACTAGCTATCGTGATGACTTTGCACTGGGATGGGTAGACTGGAACCCACATCCTCCGGACTCGGGCACTGGAGTTTGGCGCAACGTTGAGCTTAAACTTACGGGCCCTGTATCTATATCACCTCCTCGCGTCACGACAAACTTTACAGCTGACGCGTTGCGGTCACCGGTCAAGGTGACGGTGAAAACTGACGTCGTGAATCATGGAGACTCGCCGGTAGATGTTGCCATACAAGGTTCAATCCATTCCCCAGATTCAACAAAGACTATCGATCTCTCCTATCAAATCCATCTGCCAGCACACTCCAACTCGACCGTCAGCCTAAATGTGACTATGAACGATCCCCAAATCTGGTGGCCCGCTACCTGGGGCACCCAGCCACTGTACAACGTCAGTATAAATGCTTCACTCCCATCCGGTGCTATATCGGATATTGCCCCCTTGACCAAGTTCGGTATCCGTCACATCGTCTCAACTCTCAGTTCAGACGACGATGTCGCATTCACAGTCAACGGCCATCCATTCCAAGTCCGCGGAGCCGGCTATGCCGCCGATATCTTTCTGCGCTTCGACCTCAATCGGCTCGAAGCTATATTCCAGTATGTCCTTGATATGGGACTGAATACTGTCCGGCTTGAAGGAAAACAGGAACACCCCGAGCTATATGATCTTGCGGATCGCATGGGTCTGATGGTGATAGTAGGCTGGGAATGCTGTGATAAGTGGGAAGCCTGGAGTGTCAGCCCCTCGCCTCCTCTACTTCTGTGCTCGCTCTAATATCTTCTTAGTACAACGAGGACAACCCTGGAACCCTGTGGCACGACCAGGACTACACTGTTGCCCAGGCCTCGATGCTCCACGAAGCCGAAATGATGCAACCACACCCATCGCTGCTCGCCTTCCTTGTCGGCTCAGATTACTGGCCGGACGATCGCGCGACAGACCTCTATCTTACCGCGCTGCGTTCCATGGACTGGCCAAACCCAGTCATCGCATCAGCTAGTATGCGCGGCCACCCGAGTCAACTTCCGGCGTCTGGCATGAAAATGGATGGTCCATATGACTGGGTTCCACCAAATTATTGGTACGGCGACTCCCTCGGCGCGGCGTTCGGCTTCGGCTCTGAACAAGGCGCTGGTGTTGGGACACCTGAACTCTCTAGTCTGCGGAAATTCCTCTCCGACTCCGATTTGAAGGCGCTCTGGTCGAGCCCCAATGGTGGACAGTATCACCTTGCACCGAAAAATGGTGTCTTCAGCACCCGCAAGATCTTCAACAATGCGCTCTCGAAGCGATATGGCCAGTCGAAGAGTTTGGAGGAGTATGTGCTCAAGTCTCAGCTCATGGATTATGAAGCGACTCGGGCGGAGTTTGAGGCCTTTGCTGCGCGCCAGAACACATCTCGGCCTGCGACTGGTGTCGTATACTGGATGCTTAATAGCGCATGGCCGAGTCTTCATTGGCAGCTTTTCGATTACTACCTGCAACCGGCGGGCGCGTTCTTCGGAGCGAAGGTCGGTGCACGACAAGAACATGTCGTGTACGACTATGAGTCGAAGAACGTCTACCTGGTAAACCACTCACTAAAGTCGCGCGGTACCCGCCACATCGTCGTCGATCTGGTTGCACTCAATGGAACGCGGCTCCTTTATCGTGAAGTCACAACTGAGACAGCTCCCCTTGCCTCGAAGGACATTATCCATATCCCGGAGATCACAACGCTACTCAAGGGTACAGTCGGCTTCCTGCGCTTGATACTCAAAGACGACAAGTCCTCGGAGCCGCTCAGCCGAAACGTGTACTGGCTCTCGGGACAAAACGACGTCCTCGACTGGGACAATTCAGAATGGTACACCACGCCCGTGACGACCTTTGCAAATTTCACGGCGTTGAGCAGTATGGAACCATCTACGGTCGCTGCGACCGCTACCGTCCTTGGAGATGACAAGTCGCGTGTCTGTGATACTCTTACGTCCGTCGAAGTCAATCTGGAGAATCAGAGCGATGTGCCCGCGTTCTTCATTCGTTTCACTATTGTTGATTCGACGACTCATGAAGAGCTGGCTCCGGTGTTCTGGTCCGATAATTATGTGACCCTGTTTCCGAGGGAGAAGCTGCGGCTGGTGGTGAAGGTTCAGGCGAAGGGTGGATGGGCGGTGACGATGAGAGTTGGGGGTGGAGATGAGCAGACGTTGAAGCATCAATGATTTACGCGTCGGACCTTCTGCTCCGGAGAGCTGTGAGTGGGTCTTTTACTTTCTATGTTCTGTGTGTGGGTCTTCTTTGATCTGTTTCACAGTTCGAATCAGTATCTACAGCGCATTAACAATATATTGAATTGCCAAATACCAGAATTAATCTTCCTGCTGGCCCGTTACCTAAATTGAGTTGGACGCTGTGTTCAGTCAAATGTCAAGTTGGGCGCGGCAGGGGCGAAGTATATATTATTTGTATGCTGACTCGGATGTAACACAACTCTTGAGTGTACGGCTTCTCTCCTACAAAGTATCCTGAATGATCACCAGAACAAGCGCATAAAGCTTCTGTTATCAAACGAAGACAAGATCCACATCTTAGTGCTTGCAACCATGATCAGTTGACCAGCGACAGCCGACGATCCTTCGCGAGCAAAGTCACTAAACCAAACACGATCCAGCGACGTCATCGCCGCGGCAACAGATAGTGCTCAATCTCAACTTCTCTTTACCCCACTTTAACACGTTTTCTTCTCTTCAATACTCGGTCTGCTGCTTTGGGGAGACAATTTATCGTGTTTTTGCGATCGCGCGGGTAGCAGAATGCGTGGCCTCGAGGAAAGCACCGAAGCGCTCTTGCGAGTCGGGCACGACGCTAAGGAACAGATTTCCCAAGCTTGGGAGGGGTTTATTGATTTCGCGGCGAGGGATAATGTTCTGGAGGTCGCGTTGGGTTTGATGTGCGTTCATTTATCGCCATATGTGGCGGTTTGTGCTTACAGTGCGAGTCGATCTAACAACTTATTCGGTACAGTATAGCGCAGTCTTTTACCGGGGTGGTCAACTCGTTCGTGTCGGATATCATTCTCCCAATCGTCTCGCTTCTACCGTTTCTAAATAGGAACATGGATGAAAAGTTTGCAGTTTTGTCGAAGGGTCCAAATTATGATAACGAGGTCGGTTATAATACTCTTGGCCAGGCGAGGGACGACGGAGCGCTTGTGTTGGCCTACGGGTATGTCCTGCTTCACTGGAGGACATTTTATGAGTGTTAATGACGGGATCGATAGACTGTTCCTGGAGACTGTGCTCAATTTCCTGGGCATTAGCTTGACCTTGTATACGGTTGCGCAGATATATATGCGTTTCTCGCATGATAAGATCATCAAGCGGCAGGTGAAGTGCAAGTACTGTAAGAAGTGGATTAGCGATAAGGTGAGTTGACATAGTGCGTCGAATGATATGGCGCTGATGGATGACAGGCACTCCGCTGTTTCAACTGTTCAAGTTGGCAGGATGGAAGGGAAGAGTTGCAGGGGGCGGGATGTTAAAGCTGAGAAGCATCCAGAGTGGCAGATAGAGAGATGACAAGCTGTGAATAACAGAGTAGCGTAGCTCCAAAGGCAGTACAAAGGACTGCTGAAGAAGGGATCTCAAAGTCTGGTGGCGGCAACATAGCTCGATCTAATCGATCTGATAACGAGTCATGACCGAGAGCCACGGACGGCGTGGCGGTGTCAAGCGGTGATCCCGGAGTTGTCCTGACAGTGTACATGTGAAAATAGAACACTCGAGAAGGTTTAGGTAGCGTGATGACTGCAGAGTGAAGTCAAAATCTCTTGAACGTGATCAATCGCCTTAGGGTCTAAACCACACTAGTCCGAAAACAGTAACCTATGCGACTCGAGCCCAATTCCCAACAACTTCGAGATGGGCCCGAGGGATGCCAGTGTATGTACAAGATAAAAAACATGTGAACCAGGGATCGCGTTTTATGTGAGTGAAGCGGCGATGGCGTGTAAGGTTCGGATGCGAGAATCAGAGAATCTGGGTGCCTGGTGACGGCCGTCAGGTCGCGTTGTACGAGTTCAATTCAACGACGGGACAACACATAGACCTAATTGCAAACCCACCGCCCCGTAATATCGAGTTGAGGTGACCCTTGAAACCGGATGCCATTCGCTAGAGAGATATGTGTAGGGCGTACTCTGCGATATACGTTAAAGGCTCCAAATCACCCCAGCAGGAGGGTAGACGCCGCGTTACAGATTGATCTCGTATCCTGGAAAGAGTGTTCCATTGGATCCTATAGCGAATGGAAGAGATTGCAGTACCAGAAACCCCTACATTCACTGTAGCGCGCACGAACGGTTCAGGCGGGGCTTGATAGACGCGTCCGAGCGGGGTCCATCCAAAGTGCGATCACTCGGATGTCTGCATACCGTCCAGAGCTGGCCGAAGACCATTTTGCAAGTAGGCTGCTGAGTTTTGAGGTGTTGTTGGGCAACCTCAAGGAAGGTCGCATCGCAGTCGCAGAGAAAGCGCTGACTCATCCCACGTGGAGGGGTATTCGAGGCGACACATCCTACACATCGCGATGCGCGCTTTCGAGACCTCATCCATTGAGATCCCTACACAGGCCTTTCGCCACTAGGTAGTGAGGCGAGACGTCCGAGACGAACCAAGAAGCTTCTCTCATGGGCGGCTGATCGCCACGCTCGGGGTTTCTCAACAATGGCTTCTTCTAGACTTCTGGTTTGGTACTGTCATGTAGGCACCAGGTTTGTGACCCTTAATGCTCTGGTTTGATTCGGGGCTGATGAAAAATCGTTATCACAGATTCACGCCGAGGTGTCGTCGATCTCCCTTCTGTTGCCGGCCCTCCAGGATCACAAGCCGACGAGACATCGTATGCCCGGATACCGGAGAAGAGATGGTGACTGGGCAGGTTGGATATCGCTCGCCTAAATGCTTGTTAATAACCTCACACGCACTGCGAGATCGCAACAGGGAAGAAAACACGATGAATGCTTGCGCTGAATCATGGGAAATTAGCGCCGCCCGGCCCCGGAAGGACGAGAATTCTGAGGATGGTGGATGGAATACCCTGAGATCACCTGGGACAAAAACATGATATCGAAGTCGTGGTGATGTCCGCGGCAACGAAAAGAGTGACCTCTGCGAGGTGGGCTGATCTCAGGGCAGATGAAGCCTATCGCCTAAGACTCGCTCTAATTTTCACCCCTAACCATTTTCGTGACCCACAAAGGACCATGTTTGGAGGATCTACAGAGCCCGCGGGGATTAGTGGCGTCTGGCGACCTAGCGAACCACCACTTGCCTTCCAATTTCACATGCCCCAAATTCCAAGCCGACGTTGGGGTTCCTTTATTAATACGGGCTTTGGAACGCGAATATAAAATCCTCAAGTGCCCCCAGGTTGTTTCCGGACAATCAAACCACGCATTGACCCACGACAATCCTCCAACATGAGCGTTCAACGCAACCCTAAGGACTCGATGAAGTCCACCTGGCGGACGATGGACCGAAGCCAGTGGACCTTCTTCCACTGGCTCTACGAGGTCTTCGATATTCATCCCACTTCGCTCAACAAGGACATTCCCGTCCATCCGAAGACCGACAAAGTGCCCTATATGCCGGAGTGGCACCAGCATCGGTGGGTGCTGATGCACGCCTTCATCCCGATTGCAATCCACCACGTCTACTACTCGTACACGGGTCGGAATTTTACCACTCTCGGAGCGGTGATATTCTACAGTCTTGCGTTCAAGCTCATCGCCATCCACGAGCTGCATGTACTGCGTCGCATCGGCCATAAAATTGGCTTCCTGGACGGCGATGTCCACGATCGCGATGGTGTGCCAGACGTGAGCGTGCGCAAAGTGGCCGAGTCTCTTCTCTCAACATCGACCTTCCGACCCGTCTTCACAGTGTTCCTCTCATACCGCACCAGCCAGCCCCCTTCTTCGATCAACTGGTACTGGCTGGTCCTCGAGATGGGCCTGTACGGTATTGTGCTTGATTTCTGGTTTTACTGGTACCACCGTATCATGCACGAAGTCACTACACTCTGGAAGTACCACCGTACCCACCACCTTACCAAGCATCCCAACCCTCTTCTCACCCTCTACGCCGATCTCGAGCAGGAGCTTTTCGATATCGCCGGCATTCCACTCATGACCTACTTCACGCTCAAGTTCATGGGCCTGCCTATGGGCTTCTACGAGTGGTGGGTGTGCCATATGTACGTGGTCTGGGCTGAACTGGCTGGCCACAGTGGGCTGCGCATTGTGGCGGTCCCTCCCAACACACTTAGCTGGTTGTTGCGACTGTTGAATTCCGAGTTGATTATTGAAGATCATGACCTACACCATCGATTTGGGTGGAAGAAGAGTGGCAATTATGGCAAGCAGACGCGTCTTTGGGATCGCGTGTTCGGGACTTGCCGCGAGCGTGTCGAGTGCGACGAGAACAACATCGACTATGTGAATACAGTGGACTTGCCATGGTTTTAAAGATGGAAATGATATGGAGTTGTAAAACAGATATGAATTATGTATATACCCGAGTACCCCGAATATGAACGGTTTTGTGTTGTTGAAGGGTCTGTGGAAGTAGCTCTTTGTAGGTGGAAGTAACTGATGCCTCGGTTGCAGTTGTCCGCTTTGGGAAGGTGTTGCGAGTCGCGCCTTCCCCGCCAAATCATCTCCCCCTCCTCCGTCCAAGGCCTGCTCTCAAGTCGGCCACCCATCACTTTGGTCTGGATTTTGGTTCGCTTCTCCTCCCTGAAGGCGTCAGGCTTCAAGTTCATCTGGAACGAGAGTTATTCCGCTCCGCGTTTCATCTACTCGCTCGTCTGGGTTAACGACCTTCGGGTTCCGAAACCCAGCACCATCGGTCGGCGAAATGCCTCACCTGCATCGCCTGCATCATGAATCACGGGCAGATACTAGTATTGGGCCCGGTGAGATCTGCGGGCGCAATTGGCTGATGATTGAACACCGAATTGCACCGAACCCATGCCTGTGTTACCACGAAAAAGTCCCCGATGCGGGTGTTCCGACTCTCGTCCGGAATATAACTGAGTGCTGCCACCTGTGATGGGTACACGATGCTTTTCGCCCACGTTGTATCTTGCGTTAGGTTGCCATTTACTCAGACACCATGCCCGCACAGTGGGAGCAGAAAGCCCGGCAAAAACGAGAAGATCTCGCCAGCAAAATCCCTTCCGAATGGTATCTACCCCCCGACCTGATCGACAAAGCCAAGTCGACGGACAATATTCTTGGTCTCCCTCGCGAGTCAGGCATACTCAGTGAAAATGAGATTGATATCACAGAAAACTACGATGTCACGGCGTTGTTGGAACGACTTACAGGCGGGGAACTCAGCGCCGCCAAAGTTACAACGGCGTTTTGCAAACGCGCCGCAATTGCGCAGCAGGTCACTTGTTGCTTGACGGAGATATTCTTCGATCAGGCAATTGCGCGTGCGAAGGAGTTGGATCGTCATCTAGCGGAGACTGGGAGGCCCGTCGGACCCCTGCATGGCATTCCAATTAGCCTGAAGGATTCGTTCAACGTCAAGGGCATCCAGTCGACTCTTGGTTACGTTACCTTCCTGGATCGACCACCGCTTGCGTTTAATAGCCCGATGGTTGAGATATTACTACGTGCGGGAGCTATTATCTATGTCAAAACTCACTTACCGCAGACAATGATGACATGTGACTCTCAGACAAACGTGTTCGGCCGGACTCGTAACCCATACAGCCGGTCCTTAACAGCGGGCGGCAGCTGCGGTGGTGAGGGTGCTCTAATCGCCATGCGTGGGTCGATTCTCGGCGTAGGAACCGATATTGGCGGATCTACTCGAATTCCTTCGTTATGTTGCGGTATTACGGGTTTCAAGGCGTCCGCCGGACGACTCCCTTTTGCAGGCCAGACACCACCCGGACGACTTGGTCTTGCAGGAGGCATATCGGTTGCTCTGGGCCCTCTCTGTACTTCGCTCAGGGATGCAGACCTGTTCTTTAGGACGATAGTGTCATCGCTCCCGGAGGATATGGACGACAACTCCTTGGGGTTTCCTTACATCGAGCCACCACAGCCGAAACCCCAGCTCACTATTGGGATTTTACCTGAGGATCCCGGGTTCCCTCTGCATCCATGCATGTACCGTACGATTGCCAATGCTGCGCAGAAGCTCAGTGTGGCTGGGCACCATATTGTTGATCTCAACGCCGTCGATATTCCGTCCCTTGCTGGCATCTGTCAACTCGCCTTTCGATTCTTCATGATGGACCCCGATCGTACACCCTTGAAGCACATCACGAACGGTGGAGAGCCATACATTCCTTCGCTCAGCACGTTATATGACCTTGACAATACTGCTCCGGAACCAACTTTACGCGATCTTTATGACCTGAACATTGCCAGAGCGCTAGCAGCGGAGAAGGTGCGACAAGCCTGGTTGAAAAGTGGAGTGGATGTGATCCTCGCTCCTGCCTACCAAAGCTGCGCTCCGTTGCATGATACATATGGTGACAATGTGTATACCGTTGTCTGGAACCTAGTCGATGTACGTTCTCACCTCCGTCGCACGAGTATCTGCTAATCCCAGTACCAGTACCCGGCGTGCGTCATTCCGGTTGGGCATGCCAATGAGACAACTGACGCGAAATTCGTCCGTGACGTTGAGTATACTCCAGCCTGTAAGTCCATTCCCAATATGGGTAAAGCGTGCGTTTCTGACGATTTGAAGACCAGCCGGACAAGGTTGAGGGGGCGCCCTGCCACGTGCAGATCATCGGCAGGCGGCTAAAGGATGAAGCCTTGCTGCAACACGCGAAAGCCATCGAGAAGACCCTGGCTGGAGAGGATTAGCGCGGGTATGCTCGCCTTTCCAATATGCTACAGCGTGAATCAAAATAATCATTTCAACAACGACCACCGACCCGCAACGCGCGTCCTGCAAGGATAATTTAGCCAAGAGTCCCTGGAAACAAGGGCCACAACCAGAATGCCATTTTTCTGTTGGCGTCGGGGATATTTATTATGCGAGTTACGGGGACCTAGCGTGTTTTTAGCCGCCTATCAAGTTAAATCTGACCTGATGCTGGCTATTGTCTTCGAGAAGAGTTGCCTTTGGGAAAGAGATCGTTCGTAATACAAATAATGCTCCCCCTGAATCGCCCGATTTGCGCATTTTTTTTGCTGTTTTTTGGCATTTGCTTTTTCTACGCAAGGGGACAACAACAAAATTTTGAAATAAGATCTTGGGTCATAGCATACATACCCCGCAAGTGCTCAGCGAGTTATTCAGGCTAATTCGACTTAGCTGATGGAACGGTGTCCGCGATCTACAGCCAAGGCGGAGCAAGCGCAAAGCAGCACATTTCACCAGCAAGCAAACTGGATTTCCTTCTCATCCCCCCTGTCGAAGGCAACCAACCACACCGATGCCCGCTTCTCTGCAGTTACTCCGGATGCGACGCGATGGGGGAGTGCAAGGCCAAGCCGACACTATTGGCGCCAGATGTCATTTTCCGCCAGGGGAGTCTCCCCCTTTTGAATCGGACCGTCGCCCCGACGCCCATTCCTCCGCAGGGGCAGCTATTTAAGGTCGGCTCGGTCGCAATGAGCGTCTTCGGGGTATTTGATTTTCCAGCAGTGGAAAAATCTAGCCGCAATGCGTCCTTTATGCACTTCGGCAACGGCTTCGACCGTTCTCCTGACGGCCGCGCTGGCAAGCGCGCAGGCCCTTACATGGGATCAAGCCTATAAAAGTGCGACTTCGGATCTCGCACTTCTTAGCCAAGAAGAAAAGGTTGGAATAGTGACCGGCGTTCGATGGCAGGGAGGGCCGTGCGTTGGCAATACCTATGCACCAAAATCCATCCCCTATCCATCGCTCTGTCTTCAAGACGGACCGCTGAGTGTTCGTTTCGCCAACCCGGTCACTGTGTTCCCTGCCGGCATCAATGCAGGCGCGACCTGGGACCGTGAGCTCATTCGAGCCCGTGGAGCAGCAATGTCCGCGCAAGCTAAGGGACTCGGCGTGAACGTCCAGCTTGGGCCTGGTCTTGGTGCGCTGGGTAAGATCCCAAGTGCTGGAAGAAACTGGGAGGGCTTCTCCTCGGATCCCTATCTAGCGGGTATCGCAACCAGCGAGGCCATTCACGGTATGCAGGGAAGTGGCGTCCAGGCGTGTGCAAAGGTACGTGATCGAAGAGGAATTGCCTTGCCCCCAAGCTAACACGACCCCAGCACTTCATTCTCAACGAGCAGGAACACAACCGAGAGACGATCAGCTCTGTCGCAGACGACCGAACGATGCATGAGCTATACCTCTGGCCATTCTACGATGCCGTGAAAGCCAATGTCGCATCCGTCATGTGCTCTTACAATAAGGTCAATGGAAGCTGGGCTTGTGAAAATGAGGAAATACTGAATGGTCTCCTTAAAGGGGAATTGGGATTCCGTGGCTACGTTGTCAGTGACTGGAACGCCCAGCACAGCACGGTTTTGAGCGCCAACACCGGCTTGGACATGACCATGCCAGGAAGCGACTTCAATACTCCTCCTGGGAGCATCTACTGGGGCGATAACTTGGCGAGTGCGATTGCAAGCGGCTCTGTCCCTCAAGCACGGTTGGATAATATGGTTACTCGGATCTTGGCTAGCTGGTATCTCACCGGTCAAGACCAGGATCACCCTCCTGTGGCCTTCAGTAGCTGGAATGGCGGTGCGGCATCCGTCAATGTCACCACTGCTGCACATGGGGTTCTGGCACGCACTATTGCCCGCGACTCAATTGTGCTATTGAAGAACAGAAACCAGACTCTTCCGCTGGGGACGCCTGCTAGCCTTGCTGTTATCGGGTCCGATGCCATCGTGAACCCGAATGGAGCCAATGCTTGCTCAGATCGTGGATGCAACGTTGGAACTCTCGCTCAGGGTTGGGGAAGCGGCACAGCAGAATACCCGGTATGTTTACTGAATGATTGTTTATAGGCGCGGCTGACAACCCTAGTACCTGGTCGCTCCACTTTCTGCAATACAGGAGAAGCTGGCTGGCACAGGTACCAACATTGTCACTAGCACGACGGATGATGCTGCCTCCGGCGCCCAAGCTGCTGCCGCTGCGGAAACTGCGATCGTGTTCATCACCTCTGACTCTGGCGAAGGGTAAGCCTCCATATTTCCCTGCAGTGGGGCGAGTCTGACAGGAATAGCTACATCACCGTGGAAGGCCACGTAGGTGACCGTAATGACCTGGACCCGTGGCACAACGGGAATGCCCTCGTTCAGGCAGTCGCCCAGACCAACACTCCTACAATCGTTGTCGTCCACAGCGTCGGCGCTGTCATTCTTGAGACGATCCTTGCCGAGCCGAACGTTGTTGCGATTGTCTGGGCGGGTCTTCCAGGACAGGAGAGCGGTCATGCTCTCACTGACGTTTTGTTTGGGGATGTCTCGCCAAGCGGAAAGCTACCATACACCATCGGCAAATCCGAGGAAGATTACGGCACGGCCTGGACCACGGCACTTGTTGATAACTTCGCAGAGGGACTGTTTATTGACTATCGCCATTTCGATCATGCGGGAATTGAACCGAGATACGAGTTTGGATTTGGTTTGTGTGAGTGTCCCTTGGTCTTCGAGATTTCTGTGAAAGTTGGGCTAATAATGTGTACGTGGCGCAGCATACACCACGTTCCAGTACACAACCCTCGCGACAGCTGTGAATGTTGTCGCTGGCCCAACCACTGGTGATATCATTGTCGGCGGACCTGAGGACCTATTTGCGATCATTGGAACAATCAGCGCCTACATTCACAACAACGGAAGCGCTACCGGCGCCGAAGTCGCTCAGCTCTACCTTGGCTACCCAGATAGTGCACCTTCAACGCCCCCTAAGCAGCTCCGTGGCTTCTCCAAGATAAATCTCCTACCAGGCGAGAGTAGCCAAGCGATCTTTGAGCTTCGTCGCAGGGACATCAGTTATTGGGATATCATCACGCAGAAGTGGGTTGTGCCAACCGGGACATTCCAGGTTTATGTTGGTAGTTCGAGTCGGGATATTCGATTGACGGGGAGTTTTACAGTCTAAACACCCTTTTGAGGAAGAGGTACTTCAGATACTTTAAATGCCGTCCGTCTCTCGTTAGTGCCATCTCTCAGTCTCTGCCTACCAGTGGGCTAGGAACCTGAGGTTAGTGGTAGATGGGACCGTACTATATACATTTAGAAGGCAAAGCCTAAAATACGAACAAATACTTAGCTCATTCTTCCAAGACATTGAGTATCACCTTTGATATCAATGTAGGCAGCGTGCACAAGATGCTAATTACACACAAAGCTTCGAGTGGTTATTCATCATTCCTGCTCCTCATGTTTCCATCCCAGCAATTTTGAAGCCTTATTAGTCGTCCAGAAGCCTTGGTTACCTGACATGTCGGCTCTGATTTCAGCGTTCGGATAATGTTTCTTTGCCAGCTCTCGGGAAGCCGTGTCTTGCGTAGTTGTCGGCGCCACAATGTTCAGCACCTGGCAGCCGTTTAAGTTCTCAGCCTTCTCGACAGCAAGAAGACATGCTCTCGCAACCGCCTCCGGATGCACCCACCCCCACAGCTGCGGCACCGCCGATGCCTCCCAGTTCTCGCTATGTTCCTTCTGCACGTCCTTCAAGGGGGCGACCTCATGAATCCGCAAACAGGCAATATTCATACCGGGGAACCACTCAACGAAAGACCGAGCCTGATACTCAGCCTCCTCCTTGGCGAGCGCATACGCATCCGTCGGCCGCTGCGGCGCATCCTCGTCCAGAGGGAAATAGTCAAAATGCAGCGGCCGGTTCGCGTACGCGAGCCCGACAGCATTGACAGAGCTCGCATAACACAACCGCTTAATCCCCAGATCCGCCGCTGCACGGAACCCGTTGAAGGCAGAGTTGACGTTGTTGTTGTGCACTGTCCAGTCCGGCTTGTCGACGGGGTCGGGGATTGCGGCGAGATGGATCAAGGCGTCGCAGCCCCTGAATGCTTCCACGGTCGCGTCGTAGTCGTCCGCGACGTCCGCGGTGCGCATTTCCGAGTTCTTTGTCCCGTCGTATTCCTGCGACGACCGGTTCACTTGTACCGTGTGGTGGCCTGCCGCTGCGCAGGCCTGAACGGCCTTTTTGCCGACTGTCCCGCGCGCCCCGGTGATTGCAATCTTCATTATTTGGTGGATTTTGGAGGGGAACATGGTATTGAGGAGTAAAAACGGATACACGGCTTTTCTACCTCAATGACCTGGTTCTTGTTGTTGTGCCGATGACGACATACCTGGTGTTGCGTCAACGGCATGTCAGCGTCTGGACCCTTCCATTTCTCCACGGAAAACAATCGGAGATCTTGTATGAACCTGGGGATTTCTCGCCAACCATGCGGTCGCCCAGTATCAAGCAACTTCATAGCAAGCGTGAGTCGTTGGGCCAATAATTTATCAGGGGCGCGAACAAGATCAAAGCATGAAGTATGTCCCTGCTATTGTAGCTCATGCAGAATAGGAGCCCCCTTGTGTAAAGCGCTGAATCTGGAAGAAACAATGATATTCTGGGTTGATTGATGTAGATCGTTTCAACGCCCATGCAGCCCCGAGGCAGTCGCTTGCTTCCTCGCACTCATAACATATACAGCTTGTCAACATTCCCTTATATTACGTTTCTCGTACTATGATATATCGATAGACCTGTGGTTCTGGAGGCCATCTCCTCGTCTCTGGTCGTCTACTTATACTCCGGCTTCTTTCTCCGCGGCCCTGACGTCAAACCAGGGTAAGTAACGCGCACTCTTCGTCGTCACCCTCAGCTGGCTGGAAAGCCGTCCAGCCGGTCAATATCCTGCAGGTTTGATTGGGTGAATCATGCATAGCCACCGTCTTTGACAACTTTCGACCCGCGGGTAATCGGCAAGTGGAATAATGCTTGTTATGCCCTGCTTATATCTATTCCGCGCCCACTCTATCTACTACGTTCAAACAGCGAAAAAGATGTCTTGACAGTCACTCAGTAACCTTGCATAAAACTCCGAAGAGCTTGGAAACTACACATGGCAGAGAAAGAGCGTCTCCTTGGTCACGATTCACATCATGGTATATCCAGCTCGCACCTGATAAGTCACGCGTTCTCTCGCTAATTCGGTACAGAGACACCCCCGGATACCTGTCTATTTTGTTTCGACGCTATAGAAGCCGAATCTGCCTGTCGTCAGCTAGCCTGTGGCCATTACTTCCACTCGCCTTGTATAAGTGGCTGGGTGGATCGCGGAAAAAGAAGCTGCCCACTGTGTCGACAGAATTTGGGGCCCAGACCCTGGTCGCGTCTCGAGTATCAGGCAATGCATCTTCGCGCGCACGGGATGATACAGAAAAATCTGTTTTGCTGCCATTGTGTTTGGAAGAAGATGAGGCATTCGCTGGCGAAACGATAACGAATGGAAAAGGCCGGTGCTGCGGCTTACCTACTATGGACGTACATAGAGCCTGCATGCTTTCTGTGATGGTCAGGACATGGGGCTCCTCTTTCAAAGACCAACGTTTCTATTACACCACATTTACATCATACTTACCTTTCTTGTCTTATCAAGTTATCGTGCCTGATGGTTATTCTTTTAGCTGGAGCGTGCATTATGTATAAACAGATTCTCCCAGGTTAGTAGATCACCTGTCTATACAGTGTCACCAGGGATGGTCGACCTAAATGAGCCATTTACCCTACACAAATAAAGCCACTGGCACAAGACCCTGCTGTTCAATCTCAAAAACGCACAAGGAGTGCGATAGGAAGGATCCTCGTTTAGAAACATAGGATTTCCATAAGACCGCCCCTTACCAAGTCACATCCTGAGAAACTTGCACAGGGGCTCGGTCACCCGCGGTATGGCCTGGTAAAGTGGCTGGAAACACCCGGCAATGCAAATAGACCGGTAGGTACTTGAGGTGGTAATCATGGGTGGCCAGGCCATTCGTCTCCCTTTCTTAGTTTTACAGGTGACAGGATCTCGGGAATACAGTTCTGTGACTGGATTTCATAGATGTCAAACATCCTAAAGCGGTGAGTGCCAGCAACGTGTGCGCAAATAAAAGAATTCATGAGGTGACGCCTGGTGAAAAGTCCCTCAGGTATTCCCAGTGGTAGACGTACCGGTAAATGGAAACCCAGGCATAAAAAGGGAAGAGATCCGCGTCGAGATTGTCACGATGGTCATCCACATCATCCCACCATCAAGTCGGGCATACAACTCGGCAAGTTGTGGCTATAATTTCCTAAACGGGAAGTACGAGGGGATAGCCCGCCGATCCCCATGGAGAGGTCTCTTCACATGGTTTATGCGGAGTGCAGAGTTTACTCTATAGATGAAGGGGCTTTCGAATGGTGTCGGCGTAGTATCGCGTGTAGAAGAGCCGAAGAAAGGCTCTCTCAGGGCAGGACGCAAAATTGCTGCTCATCATTGCCAGCGTTGTCCGGAAGTATGAATCCAAACCGAACCGGAGCGGGTATAAATTCCATGAACCCCTTCATCGGGGATATCACTGTGTGTCCAAGTTTGGCGTTGCTTTCTTTGACAAACTACCAAGTGTTCCACGATGGGCGTGTCTCTACTCCGATTAGCAGTCCTCTGGACCCTCGCTACACAAGCTCTCTCTCAAGCAGTCGACGCATCCTCCCTCCTCTCCTACCCAATAAAGCCCCGCGTCTTCATCCTCTCAGATATCTCCAACGAATCCGATGACCAAGAGTCCTTGACACGCTACCTCCTCTATGCCAACCAGTTCCAAACTGAGGGCCTGGTCGCGACCACGTCCACTTGGCTCCGTGATAAGGTTCACCCAGATGATATGCTCACGGCGATCAACGCATATGGCAACGTGACTGCGAACCTGAACCAGCATGCTCCGCCTGACGCGCAATATCCGTCGGGGGACTATTTCCGGGGTATACTGCGGAGGGGCACTGAGGTGCGTGAAGCTCTTGTCATTCTGAAACGTCGCACAAGCTCTAACCTGGCATTGTATATATAGACATACGGTATGAAAGCAGTGGGCAAAAACGTCACGCTTAGTGACGGCGGAAAGCTCCTCCTCGAGCGCCTCCAGGTCCCATTAGACGAGCCCCTGTGGGTTCTTGCCTGGGGCGGCACAAATGTCCTAGCCCAGGTACTGTACGAGATCCATGAAACTTTCTCAGAGGACGAAGCCGCTACCTTGCGGGCTAGACTGCGCGTCTACACCATCTCCGACCAGGACGATACGGGAGCCTGGATTCGTCGCAACTGGCCAGATATATTCTACATCGCCTCAACACACGGCTGGAATCAGTATGGCCTCGCAGCGTGGGTTGGTATCTCTGGTGAAAGCTACTACGGCGTCGACGAGGGTGGACCTGATGGAACGACCATCACGCACCAGTGGCTTCGCCAGAACATTCAGATCGGGCCCTACGGGAGAGTTGCGTACCCGGATTTCGAGTATATTATGGAGGGTGACACTCCGAGTTTCTTGTATCTCATCCAGAACGGGCTCGGCGACCCGGAGAACCCAGGGTACGGATCTTGGGGTGGGCGGTATTCCAAGGTTGATCCGCCAACAGCTTCGAATTATAGCCATTACAGCGACGCGGCGGACCGCGTGATTGGTCTAAATAACCAGACGTTCAGGTCGAATCGTGCTACTATTTGGCGCTGGCGTGACGCCTTCCAGAGTGATTTTGCGGCTCGGATGCAGTGGTCACTGCCCGGAAATACCCACAGGGCGAACCACCACCCTGTTGTGTCGGTCAATGGGAGTGCGGAATTGAGTCCATTCAAGGTGACGGCTCTCGCGGGGTCGACTGTGCGCTTTGATGCCAGTGGCTCCTATGATCCGGATGGGGATGAGTTGACATACAAGTGGTTCCAGTATCAGGAACCTGGATCGGATTACTGGAACGTAGCTGGGCTGGTTCCGGCTCTGGAGATGACTACTTTGAACAACGGCCAGCAGGTGCAGGTCGAGATTCCAGTTGCCAGCGACAGTTGCAATGGACGGGGTGATGACCCATCAGGTTGTTGGCTGTTGCATTTGATTCTGGAGGTCAAGGATAACGGGCTGCACCCCTTGACTACCTATCGCCGGGTGCTGATCCAAACTACCAATGAGACAATGGCGGCTTGCTAAGCGTTTTATACCCGTCATCGTAGTATTCGTTGCAGAGTTAAATATCGATAAGAAACCCATACTCCTCCGTCTGACGTGCTTCTCGTGTGGTACTGTCTAGCGAAGTCCGTCCGTCCGTTTTGAGATATAGCATGGCCATCCATAAGGCACAGCTGTGAAATACGCCATATACTTCCACTCCTGTCCTGGATTCTGTTGCCGGATATCGTAATCTCGGACGAGAGTCGCAATCACCTTGGAAATCTCTATAGTTGCTAGATTCCGTCCAGGGCAGGAATTGTAGCCGGCACCAAACTAACTGGGTTAGCCGAGGAGCAGAACTTAAGTCTATGGAGACTCACTGGCATAAAATACTTCTCGATAGCTTTTGCCTCAGATCCGATCCAGCGGTCTGGATTGTATTCGTGCGCATCAGGCCCGAAGAGATCTTTGCATTTATGGATCACCCATGGGTTGACAGATAATATGGTCTGTGAAACCGTCAGCATACCTCAAGAGAGGGAGGAATGGCCCTTACGCCTTCTGGGAAAAATCGGTCGCCTATCTTGAGGCCACCTTTCGGAACTTGGCGAGCGAGCCCAAAAGGTACTGGGCCAAACATACGCAAAGACTCTTTGATCTGCGTTATGATCAGCAACTATTTCGACGGGCTAGGTTGTGGCAAGGCATACACAGGCTTGGAGATATTCCATATTCTGGGCATCGGCGTACGAAACAACAGTGTCCTTACAGCGGCCTTGAGCTCGCTCAGCGTCAATCTCCGCTCGGAGCTTGTCCAAGTACTGTGGCTTCCGGAGCATGTGGTACACAAATGATTGCAAGGCACCACTAATTGTGTCCGCACCTGCCCCAACTGTGCCGGTTGCTGTCGCATGAAGGTCAGTAATGGTCATGCGCTCCGGGTGCTTGGCCAATGTTGTCTTCCAATGCTCGATCATATCATTTCGGTGTTCAGGATTCGACTGTCGTCGTTCAAGAGCGGCCATCGTGGTGTCAAAGAGGTGGTTGTTGGGCATCAGGTTCCATTTCGATAGGATTGAGTTGCCCAGAGTCAGGTTATGCAGCCACTGAAAGTACCCTGCCGCCGCAATATAGGCATTTAGACTGCGCGAGTTCGCGATGGAGCTTCCCAGGTCTTGTCCGGTTTTGAGAAAGCCGAAACTCTCGGAAAAGACTACTTCGCCAATCACGTCGAATGCGAGGAAGTTGAACCAGTGGTCAAAATCGACAGGTGCGCGGTCGTCAGAAAACTTGTCAAACCTGTCCATCATCAATCGAGCCATCTCGTCAATATGATCTTCCGACTTGATCAGGTTTGACAGAGCATAGGCGGATGCGACATTCTTCGCTCGTTCTACGCGCCGCTTTGGATCTATCTCAGACATGGGCGTCTGGAAGCGACGGTCGGGGAGCGCGAGGACTCTGTACCATGGCGCCTGCAGTCGGATTAGTATGCAAAATGCTTCAAACCGCGCGACGATCTATGGGTGCCTACTTTGGGGATTGGGTTCAGAAGAATCGCACGGATCGCGTCCGGATGGCAGACACTGACTTCATCATGCGCGATTCGGACAAAGGGGCCTAAAGTCGTTTAGCCCGATATAAGGCGTCCGACACCAATGATAACTTATACCGTGCTTTTCATGCTCGCGGATGCTTCGAACATTAATGTCGCCTGCGAATATGCGTATGATATGCCAAAGACGCGTGAACGAGGCGAGGAAAGGGCCAGGAATGTCACTCAATGGAGACTGATAACGGCGCCAGAGAAGGAGAACAGTCAAAGCCCCAGTAATAAAAGCAATTATGGTAGTGCTTTCCAACTCTATGATCGCAGCCATTACGGCGGCCGTGGACCAGGAAACTGGGCAGCTTTCCCAGGAAGTCGTAAATTTTGAATTTGAGGACCCAAGCAGTTGGGCGCACCCGCTTTTGAGGTACTTTTGATCGGTCGCCTGCAGTTCCAAGGCTAATCTTCGGCTCCTTTTGAGTGCCGCCACTACTGGCTAGCTTATTCTTAGTGTTGTGACCCGTATCCTCCACGAGCAAGACTCGAAAGTGACAGCGAGATCCACTTTGGCGGGTTGCCTTATTGTTTGCCCTTATTGGGGATTTGCGCTCCATTCTTTGAACCCGCTGATCCTTACGGGCTATGCCGCAATACTTTTGACGGAGACCACTTCTTGCCGTGCAAAAGTCCCCTCAATGTTGACATGGTGAAAGGAGATAGCGTTCTTCTCCATATTCCGCTGCTTTACCGGGGCAAGTTAGCGCGGAGAAGGAGATGGCGTTCTTTTGTCCGCTCCTTCTCTCCACAACAGCCAGTCTGGTAAGAGTACGCTGAGGCATCACAGAGGCAATTGGTCCGCGAAAACTGAGTTTGAGAAAACAATAGAACGATCTCGATTGGCCAATTCGCCGACCAACAAGGCCAGGATCTTGAACCCGGCCACACCTTCCCCAGACGAGGCGTCGTGTGGGCGACAGGGGTGACGGTTCGCTGTCGGATTGGCCGCAGGCATTGTGGGATTGTCCCCCGTCGCACGACGGCGGGAGGGCCGGCCCCTTTAAGCCGTGTCACTGCTCCACTTCCTCTCCTGGAAAAAGAAAAGAGATTCTGTTGCTGCGTCGAAGACAACGCCTCTGAAGAAATAATCTAAAAAGCTTTCAATCCCAGTCAGCATCCCTGGCTGGCTTTTTCAGCCTCAGGGACTGGCCTTCCACATACAACAAAAATGGTGGTATTTCCCCTCGTGAACAACGCACAGAGAGAAATCATCGGCGTGGCTGTTGCCTTCATCGTGCTGCCATGTGTGGCTGTATCGTTGCGTATATATGGCCGCCATCTGAAAGGCGTTCCTTTCGACCTGAGTGACTATCTGATCTTCGTCGGCCTGGTAAGTTTTCCGCTTCGATCTCATACGACCATGCTAACAACGAGAAGCTCAGCTCTATCGCCTTTAGCTCGTTGGATATATCATGTATGTCCCATGCTGAGAAACAACGAAACTAGTGCTAACCGTGTCCCGAGGCGTGCTCAATTGTGGTGTTGGACATCATATGAGGGATATCTTGGCCGAGCATGGGATGGGTCCAATTCAGCAGCTGATGAAGGTAGCGGAGTCCTCCCCCACATTAGGGACATGTACGCTGACAACAGCAGAACCTGGTTGGGATCCAGATTCTTTGGGCAGTGGGCAATTCTTGTGTCAAGCTCTCTCTTCTCTCTTTCTACTGTCGAATATTCTCCTTCCCAAAATTCATTCTTGTGGCAAAGGCGACCGCAGTCTTCATCCTGTTGTGGGCAACTGCTGTCATCCTAGGCGGGTTTCTTCTCTGTCAACCGTTCGCATACACTTGGGATCAGACCATCCCCGGAGGTCATTGCGGCAATCAAGTTCTTTCCTACCAAATCACTGGGGCGCTTAATCTGGTGACTGACTTGATGGTTTTAACAATGCCGATGCGACACCTGTGGAAGCTCGAGATGAGGTTGTCGCACAAAATCCCCTTAATGTGCGCGTTCGGTGTTGGGTTATTGTACGTCGATTTGGGTGTGTGTTGACTCGAGACTGACAGTCCTAGTGTTTGTGTTGCGACAATTATGCGCCTTGTATCGCTGTCCATCCTCGACTTCAACGACCTGACGATAAACATCCCAGACGCTATGATCTGGGGAAATATTGAGCCGGCTCTCGGAGTTACTCTTTCTTGTATTCCATTCATGAAGCCCGTTTTCCCCTTTGCCCGTTCTACAAACAAATATGCCCAATCTAATCCGACAATAAGCGATCAACCAACACCGTTCCGGAAGAAGGGCTTCCAACACCCCTACGATCCATATCCGTTGCAGACGTTCGTCAGCGCGGCGGGAATCGAAACATCTCATAGCCCGAGCCCGCCGCGGAGCTCTGGAAATGAGAGCGATCAGCAAAATTTGGTGCCGGCTAGTCCGAAGGAGCGTGGGAACGGGATATCAATTGTTGTCAAGAGAGAGTTTGATATGAATTGAAATTTTCCCCTCGTAATTGCGTTTGTACCGTCTCTATAGAAGCAGGATTTATCAGATTGAGACATTACGATTCATCGTGACCCGCTACTATTGCAGAAAGGAACTCCAAGCAGAAGGCGCCAATATCGACCGACGCGGTCGTTATATGTGGCCTTGTTTCCCCCGGGGGGTGGGGGGGCTGTTTCTCCCTGACCTCGATAGACCGACTAGATAACTTCCGTACGTTAGGGGATTCATGGTGAGGTTCTTCAATTACTATATATCTTCTCACTGGCTAGCAGATTGTTATTCACTATAGAGTAAGAAATTCAACAATACTTCTACATGGGAATCTGAATGAGTATGGTGAAGACAGCACTATCCCGACATGGTACGTAATGCCCAGTGTGAATTAATTTATCTTTTAGATGGAACTGTAGTCTGTACTAGACGAGTATCATTATATATTACGGTCCCCAGCTTCTGCATGCTTCCAATAAGCCACTATATTCCCAATCATATTGGATAATAAAATCTCCGAACTCGATTTCTGCTGCATACGACGTTAGAAGATGACTTTTCAAGTGAATGATACCGAGTGCCGGCGCCGGCTTTACACCCGTGCACCAGATTTACATTTTCGTACAGATAACACTACGTTCTACCCATCAATTCATGTCCCACCTGTCAACATGGGGATCCTCAGGCCCTGGCCCGATTTCGTCGAAGAGATTCGAGAGGGCAGCAAGTTTCACTTGAAAAGGGACCCGGCCGTTTCGCGCCAACCTCCTCCATTTACGTACGTTGCGGGCAACGAGATGGGAGTTTCAGCTTGTTTTGTCAATGGAGTTCTCGAGCCGGTTGGGTCAGTCGTCGCCTCTCAGGACAGGGCAAATGGGCGGAATACTACCCTCCGGTTCGGGGACATCCAAGCGGCCCACGGCGGGGCACAGCAGAGGGCATACCCGGACTGCGTTGCCCTAAAGCGCACTGCCACCACTTCGCAAGTTGCATTTGTCATAGAGCTCAAGACCCCCTGGACACTGGATCTCGCCCAGCGTGAAGAGCCTACCTGGAAGAGTTCCGTTGGTGCGTGATAACTTCATATCAGGAGTAAGTGCAGTCTAACGTTGAGAAGCCCAGCTTATTGCGTACATGGATATTTATGATGTGATCTACGGTGCATTATCCTCCTACGACGGGACGATTTTCCTTAAGAGGGTCGAAAACTCCACTTTCCGCGTGTCTCCTATCGTCTATCAGAATGTACAGGCCACGAAGGAGCCTCAACAGGTTTCACTAAAGGAATGTTTTTATTACCTCGCAAGGAAGGTCACCCATGACCGATGGAAATGGTATGGACAAGGGTTCGGCAGGGTTTTGGTAAGTCTCTCAGCTCTTGCACAACGGTAGCATATAATTAATAGGTGTTAAGGTGCACGGCACCCCCCCATACCTATTGAAACCGGCAAGCATACCAGGAGGTACATAAGCGGACGGGGAAAGAGAGAATATGCCACCTATTATATCAGCAACAGAACAGGATCAGCTGGAAAGCAGAAGATAGAAGATGGTTTGAAACAGGCGGCAGTACTTCGGATGAATTTAGGCCAGATGAGAGGCAAGGTCGGCTAAGACGCAATCGTAAAGCCGTAGGAGCCTAGTAACATACTGGGGACATTTGCCTAACAGGTCCACATGGCATTAATTGGTTCCTGAATTCTTTGCTGCTGTCCAGATATGTAATCAGCTGGCCAGCAGCTTATCACCATTCTTATTGCTTGCTTGCAAACAGGACTTTCTTGGTAGAGATCAAAATCAATGGAAGCGTGGATAGAAACGGCATAAATTTGACCATCCATGTGATTGTCGCGGTACCTCTGGACAGCATCTGCCAACTAGTTTCCTTTTTTCCTTTTTTAAGACTTTCTGCGGGAATACTCATCAAGCAAGCAACTTGGCCCCGTCAGGAGTGCAACGAGACCCGCTGCCATTGCGCCACCAGTTCCCAATACTTCTTCTGTCCATCAGGTATTTATGGTGGAGAATATTCATGACGTGTCTGGCGCAGAAAGGAATCCCAAGCCAAATGCGGTGATATCAATCGACTGAGCAGAGATGGGCGCCTTGGTGTGCGGAGGTGCGGATCGTAGTCCAGACCTTGATAGACCGACCAGGGACCTAGCTTGGGTTAGGATGAAACGCTATCAAACATCAGTTGTAGGAAGATATCCTACGTCTTGCGAGTGGCCCTGTCATAGAATATTTGGTCGGGATGTTGCTCGGCGAGGGACCAGTTCCGTAGTCTCATGTACCTGTCTCATGTTAGCAGGATTGGCGGGCGAAGGTACCAGTCTATCATACTCCAGAATTCGAATAAGATCGGTACGAATTGTTTTTTTCTCATTATCCGTCAAATCATCCAGCATACGCACTATTCTTTCGCCAGCTACCCTGGACATTACAATGGCGGTAACGTAGCCGCCAGGGTAGATGTCGAGATTATCTTGGGCGAGGCGGGCATGCGAGAGGAGTCTGGGGGTCGCACCAGAGCCCTGACACTCACGAAGAGCCAAGCATTCCTCGTTAAAGTTGTTCGTTGCGAGACCGATAGCTGCTTCACGTTCGAAGGGTCTGACAAGGCAAGGATTGCATCTTATTGTTGTCAGCGAAGCGCGCCGAGTATTTGGGGTCGGTGACTTACTGGAATCGTAACTTGAGAATTACTCGCCCATTTGTCTGCTGAGACGTGGCCTCAAGAACTACCCAGCGCTCGTTAAACCATGGCTGGTGTCTTTCGCTGATAAGCGCATTGATAGTGTAGTTGATTCCGCCGATTTGACGCGTTGTCCCAATCAGCCTATCGAGGGTTCGGCCGTCCAAGAAGTCGAATTCCATATTTCAAGTCCAGGCGCTGACTGGTAAAATGGCGATGGAAGGGAGAGTGTGGGGACCGGCGGGTGGAGGCGAGGGAAGGAGAAAATGTGGAAAAGGTGAAGAAGATGCGGAAGTCCCTGGTGACGTTCATTTCAATTTTTGAGTTCCACTCCCAGTGTTACTGTATAGGCGGTAGGTGGGGTGGTGCACCTGCTGAACTTCCGTCCGCCGGTTAACTATCTTCGGTACGCCCCGTCTTAAGTTGTCTATTTACATACCGCTTGTATCCCAGCGAGGCTCTATCACGACCATGTAGACCAAATGCTAAATCATATCAACGACATTATCTTACTGAATACAGACAATCGTTTCTCCTTCGTCCCAGGCAATATGATTGTGGAGTTGAGTCTGAAGACATCGTACTTGGTATCCAGCTCATTCCTATCTTGGCCAACCAGTTCAGCTGAGTGCGCGAAAACAAGAGCCTCGCCGGTTTGCAAATTTGCAATCTGATAGAGACCTTCGGAGATACCATGCTTGTTGTTATTGTTCCCTTTCCTTTCAAAATCGGAAATGCGATCGAAGTGCGCTGTACCACTGGGGACTGGTGAAGCGGTATATGAAAGTCATCAGGCAGAGATCTATGGGCCTAGACGAAATGGTGGCTCCTGCGTGGCGATAATTATTCTGACCCCCAGATGAAGCTGTTGGCAAATGATTGTCAAGAATGTTTCTGTGAGCTCTTCCGCGGCCGCTGCTGTCATGTACTGCGGTATGTACGTTAGACAGGGACTTAGACGCGACTTGGCTTCGCGGGATACTTACTTTATGCGCCTCATCGGCCACAACCACACTTCCGCGAGAAAGATGCGCGTAATGGAACAAGCCAATAGCGATCCGGAAGAAATAATTACTAGTTCCTACACCTTCAAGATCAAGGTATAAACCTAGAATGTCCAATCTCTAGGCCAGAAAAGGAGACTGGGCTTTACCCAAGCGAAGTTTATTAAGGCGTTGTCGAAAATAAAAATCAATATACTTGAAATGTCCACCGCTCTCGATTGCCGTTCCTCGCAACACTTTCAGAACTTGGGCGATGTACAGAGGCATACGTCATTCTGGGAGACGCAGATGAAAGAAAGCACCATGCTGATGTTGAGGCGCTGAAGATTTAACCTGAATAGTCTCACCTCCACGTTTGGTATCTCGGAATACATTTTCGCGAGATTATGGTAATCAGTTCGTGACAAAAAAGCACACACACGCAAGGGTCTCTGTTGAGACGCGTATCTGGGTAGGAGGGGCGCTATGAATGCGGCCTCGCTCAGCTGAGAGTTCACATTGGAGCGTGGTTCCAAGCGAAGTCCTTCCGTGGCTTCTTTATACTCGTTGAAATGCAGCACACGTGTCGAGACGGGTCGTCGTTCTAGCTTGCCTGGAGCCGGAAGCCCCATGGAACAGTTCTCTGTTGAAGCTGCATAATTAGCTTGATCTTGCATTCTAGATTAAAGACATACGGATAATGCACGAAGTGGTGTGGGACTTGCCGCTGCCTTGAAGACCACAAATAAATGCTGAAAAGGGAACATTTGCGTTGAGCACAACTCTGCTATCCTGTGTGGTTACAGCATTTTCAAGTCTGAGCTTTCCCATGAGCGCAAACTGAGAGGGCAATTTGCGCCTGGCTCCTGCGAGGGTGGCGGAGAGCACGACGACATGCTCCAGGTTCAACGATGTTGAACCGCTTCTTGATTCATTAATCTCCTCATCTGAAGTCAAAAATTAAAGTTGGTCATCAATGGAGGGCATTGTAGGTAGGGTGTTTGTTGTCTTTTTCATATCAAGCCTTCCAGCAAGGTCTTCCTTCACGTCTGTTTTATTATCAGTGACGAGCGTGGTCTAGTTTCGCTTTGAGGGAAAAAAAAAAAAATTAGAAGAGTACGTAATTAACATTCCCTTTGTTATCATCATCTTAGGTGGCCGTCACGTTAATGCTGTCTGGATTCAAATCTGTTTCGTCGTTGTTGGAATATTCGGTGTGATCGTCGTTCAAAGCGGGCTTGGCGGTCGTAGGTGCAATTGGTGCTCCGAAAGTAAACATAGAGGGAACCTATGGTTTTCCCAGTGGATAAGGCGTGAGATCCGCCGACTTTTGAAGAGCACGCCGTGAAGGACGATGTGGGCGGGGCATCAGACTGAGGTAATATGGTTCTGCTGATGGTGTTTAAAACCTTTCCTTGCAGGTAGGTAGAGTAACGAGACAGCAATCCGTCATATCCCAAATAAATCGCATAAAATAGAATGTCACTTCATCCTCCTCGACGATTGAACTGATGTTTCTGGTTCGTGTACTTGGCCTTGGTCGCATTCCTGTCGATTCGCCGGTTCTGCTTGTGGATAGGCAAAATTTGCTGTAGTATTTCGCATGACATGTTGTATAAACCTAATTTTCTAGCGGGAAGTATCCCCTTAACACGCAGCACTCCTGATCAACGTGTGTCCATTTCTTGACATCGGGGACACTGCCAAGCAGCAGATCCGTCTACTACCGGAGTTGTTTATGTCCGGACGGTAACATCGAATGGTTGACTCGTGCTGGGGAGAGGGAGACCGCTCAATTACTTGCGAATAGTGAGCCTGGCATGCGACAGGGGAGGAGCTGTAATTTGACGAAATTATTATGGATTCCAACTATGGTGTATGGAGCTGCGAAGTTATCTCCTTGATTATTGAATGCGTAGCAGCGGCGAAGTTAAGTGGGTTTCTCTCAACCGGCCATCGCATGATACACCCTACTGATCACCCGTGGTTCGGACTAGATTTTGATCTGGAGGTCGCGATCCACAAGCGAAGCATTCGTCCCTGCCCGCACCGGACATTCGTACCCCGGATGTTGCACCCCACGGGGTTGATTATCCCGGGCCCCGCCACCACGAGAAGTCTAGCGACACGCGATTGTCATATCCCGGGGAATTTTGGGTTGAGTTAACATATCTGATTGGGTTCCGTCCAGACTGGATTAAGAATTGGACGTGCTGGCTTGGAGAATCTTGTCGGGGTCGCCAATTCTTGGTGCCCAGGACAGGCTATAAAGCCTGTGATGCAGCCTCTTTCTCCATCCCCAGAATCATCGATCCTTTTCTTTATCCTTTACTACGGTTCTCTATTGCCTTCCCCAAATATTTTATTACGATGGGTTCCGAGAAGAGCTTTGATGACCATGACAGGCCTCTATACACAGAAAAACGAGATGAGGCTTTCGTGGAAGATGCTAGGTCCTTGGACCAAAAACCACACAAGGACCAGGGCGATTATTCCGGTGCTGTTGCAAAGACAGACCCCGCAGAAATTCGGCTCGTCCGGAAGCTGGATAGGAGAATCATGCCTATCGTTTGGGCCATGTATTTCCTGAACTACGTGAGTCTTCCTTGCTACCCAGGCCAACATAGTCCTAGCATAACCTGATATATCTTCTCCTAGGTCGACCGGAACGCCATCGCAAGTGCACGTCTCAATGGTCTCGAAGAGGATCTCGGTCTCGTTGGTACTCAATACAACACCTGCATTTCCATCCTTTTCGTCGGGTGAGTCTCCGGTACCCTTTTTATTTCAACGTCATGTACTGAGACTTGGCAACAAGATACCTCCTCATGCAAATCCCGTCCAACATGCTCATGTCGTCTGGTAAGGTTCGTGCTTCGGTCTACATGTCGGTGTGTATGGCGAGCTGGGCAGTCGTATCCGCCTGTACCTCCCTCACAAAGAACTATGTTGGTCTGGTAATGGTCCGGTTCTTCTTGGGAATTACGGAGGCCCCCTTCTATCCGGGTGCTCTCTTCCTCCTGTCGCTTTTCTACACCCGGAAGGAGATCGCGCTGCGAATTTCGATCCTGTACTCCGGTAACATCGTGGCAACGGCTATGAGTGGTCTCATTGCTCTTGCAACATTTGAAACACTGGATGGGAAACATGGCATAAAAGGTTGGCAATGGCTCTTCATAATCGAAGGTGTTGTGACGTTCGGCATTGCCATGCTCGGCCTGATCATGCTGCCTGACCACCCACTTACGACTCGATGGCTGACGCCCGAAGAGCGCGAACTCGCCCACTCCCGTATCCTCGCGGACACGGTGGGAAGCGAGAGCTCTAAGGGGGTCTTGGCTGGATTGAAGGAAGCATGCCGCGACCCTCGACTTTACCTCCTGGCCTTCATGCAGAACATGCATCTCAGCGCCTGCAGCTTCAACAACTTCTTTCCTACTGTGATTGGGAGCCTCGGATTCAACTCTACGGTGACGTTGGCTCTCACATGCCCGCCCTACCTCGTCTCGGGTGTTGTCGGCGTCATTGTCGGCATCACGTCTGGCAAGTGGAACGAGCGCACATGGCACATTACCATCACGATGGGAATCGCGGTGATCGCTTTCATCATTTCGTGCGCGACAATGAATACAGCGGCCAGATACATCTGCTGCTTCCTCTTTACGAGCGGCGCGTACGCTGTCAACTCGGTGATTCTCGGGTGGGTCTCCGCCACACTGGGCCAGACAGCCGAGAAGAAAGCGGCTTCTCTGTCTGTCGTCAATGTGGTCGCGAATGCATCCTACATCTATACGGCGTATCTCTATCCCGTGTCTAACGGCCCGCGCTACTTGATCGCCATGTCGAGCAATGCGGCGTTTGGGGCGGCCACTATCATGAGCGCTTGGGGATTGCGATGGTGGTTGCAGGCCACGAACAAGAAGATTCAGCGGGGTGTCCTACCGGGTGCGGAGGATGGAGTCTTCTACGCGTACTGAGCTGGGTTTAGTGCAAACTCTGGTCCAACTGAGGGTGAAAGGTCTGTGATGGAATGAGATGAGATGGATGCCATAGCTACGGATACTTTTTCTTGATCCCAATATAATTTTCTCCACCAGGGGAATTCAATGCATGATTGACTTGACAGACTTGATTGCGATGCTTTGCCACAATTACCCGTACCTCATACCTTAAACCTAGACTAAGGCACAAACAGACTGTCCGGACAAGGAGGAACAAACAGATTTAAATCATCCCGATAGCCCCGTAATCGTCAGCCGATTCAACAGCGGCCCATTCGAAAAGATAAACGTAATAGGATAAAATTCTCCGGCGGCCAAATGATAATCGAACGAATGCGGCAACCCTTCTGGCTGCGTATAACTCATCCCGCGATCAACATTCCCATTCGCATACTGCGAGTACGCATTTTTGCCGCCCCAGAAGATCCTCACGCAGGTCCGGGGCGATCGTATACGTTCCGCCAACCCGCGCGTTCAGGAAGCCCTGGAAGACAACTGTCCATTGTGCGCACCATGTTGAGGATGATTGTCCCGGGAGCCGGCAGTAGATTATCTCCCGGTTTTAGGTAGTTGTCCGACTGGAAGTTGATGTCCGGGGTTCGGCCGCTGGTGTAGTAGCTCAGGTTGCCATTTCAGTCGGCTATGTTGTACCCACCGCCGTAGTAGCCGGGGGATTATTGGACGACGCGAACGCGCAAGCGCCGGGACTCTACTGATGCAACTGATCGATGTTGGAGTGTAGCTCGTAGTTGTGACGGTCTGGACGAAAAACCTAGACACTTATCAGATGCGCCCCCGTTGATTATGATGGGCAGTTACCGTTGGTGGCACCGTGACAGTGACAGTCCTAGTCGCCTGGTGAATTTAGGGGACTGTATACTAAAAAATCATGCATGGGCAGCATACCGAACATACGGTCCTTGTGGCGGTCACGGTGTAGGAGCTAGAGAGCGAGAGGGTAGTGGTGAATGTGCACCCGAGGAACGGGTATAAGCCTTGAGATAGGACGAGGGTAGCATTGAGTCAACTTATAGTAGGGAACCACGGAACGCTCTTCATGTTGGTGATGTTGCTCTTCCAGAGAGTGAGAGATAAAGTTGAGTGTTCGAGCTAAGGGGGAGAATACAACTAGGATTTACAGAGCTTTTTATGCTCCTCTTGCGTACTGTACAGCCTTGGGAGCTTCCATCGGTGTAGTGATTGTAAATATCAACCGGCCGTCAACATCTAATGTGAACACGGGAGGATCCGCATATGCACTGTGATACCCTGCAGGGTTGAGCTGCCGTCATCTTTACCCATGGAACGAGCTAATAAAATAAGGAAAAGGAGGCGATTACCTACAGCAGTCTGTCAGGTGTCGGCCATGGATCCTGCGAAGGGCGATGATCGGCATGTCCGTCATGAGGCTGGCTGAGCTACAGGAGACGCTGGGGTCCAAAGCTACATGTTGTCGCAAACCAATGTCTCATCGGAAGATTGACACCTGAGTCTGCTGGAACGGATTGACTGATGTGATATGACAAGGGGCAAATCCTTTAGTTGCGTTCATAATCCAAGGGAGATTCTGCAAACTCCCCGACGAGGTCAAGCCATATAGATACGGTAAGATGCGGGTGACAGCAATGTCAAATACAGGGTTCCCGCATCTAGCTACGAGACAAAACGGGTATTGCAGCAAGAGGGGGTGTGTGTGTTCTCAGGCGTCCATCTAGCATCGGATTTCAACAAGCCTCGTATTGTTGTTCCCGGTTGGGAGATGAGAATTGGGAAGAGGTCGGAAGTTAGATTGGAAGGGCCAGCAGGAGATTTCAGGAGCAGATATACGGAGTTGATAGGGACGGCTTAAAAAGAGCGCACGGCTAGAGGGTCTAGTTCAAGCAGGTCACCCTCGATAGATTATGATATATTCATCGCGCAGAAGAAGTTTGAAAGTAATTCCAACGCGATTACACATGGTCTGAACTGCGGCGAATTGTTGGCTGATGGTAGATGAAACGCGTACATCCGATGGTGGGCGATGGGGGCCCGTCGGCTGCGGTTGCGAACTCTCTGCAACTGCTGAATAGATGATTATTTGCTCTAGATCTGGAAATAGTTCTTGGCGATTGCTCAGTAGGTTTCGCAGGCCCTCCACAAGGACCGGGCAATGGTCTTCGTCACAATCAGTCAGGTGCAGCCATTTCAAACTGTTGGGGAGAAGGTCCTTCAAAACAACGCTGTGATGTTGATCTTCAGGGTGCAAGTTGAGCAGGTTCAGCACTCGAACACGAAGATCCCACAGCTTCTCAAATTCTGCAAAAGAGCCCAGCCAACGGCGAGCCGGCTCGAAGTCGTCGTCCTCCCAGCTATCATCCAAGCCCCATGATCCTTGACCGCAGTCATTTAGGTGAAGAACTTCTAAGCTATTCCTTTGACTCAATAGGGCGCCGTAGAATGGCCGAGGTCTGAAATCACGGTGTATACCCTCATCGACCTCGTTATCATGTTGATAGATCAGTTTTCGGAGGTTTGCGCACGACTTGATGAGCCTCGCAGCCGCATTGCTGAGATTGCAGCTTCGTAAGGTGAGAGTTTCAATTGGGGAAGTACGAGAGGCGGAATCGATAGCTCGTTGGTCACAATGGAGTAATGACAAGTCGGCCTCAAAGGGGCCAAAATCCCTAACATTCTCCAAGGACATAGATTGCATCGACGGAAGATGAAAAAAGGGCATCACCTGATAAAACGAAGTATATACGGAAGGATCGTCCGACCGGATATCTGATATCCTAACGGTTTGCAAATGCTGTAAAGCTGGTCGGCTATCAAATGGAGGGTTCTTGAGAGCAGCTCTTGAGGCCACAACTGTTACCCACGGAGAGGGCCGAGTCAAATCCCAAGACAACGATATCAGATTAGGCGTAAGAAGAAGCAAAAGAGCGAGCCACGAGTCTTGCTCGGCGCGTAGAAGCTCCTTATTCCAGTCATTGATCTCTTTTGGTCCTTCGGCGATCTCATCCAAAAGAGTTTGTATATTCGAGCTGAGGGATTCGCGTGTAGACCAACTGCTTCTCCCATACCACTCTAGCACAGTGACGTTTCGAATTCGGGTTGCGAGCCGAGGGATGCTTAGCAGGGTCTCGACCAGGTTCGAAATCTGACGCGTGTTAATCCGCAAGGTGTCGTAGACGAGGTCAAAGAGGGCAGCGCGCCAATGGCGGCAGACTCGGAGGAGATTGAGGCGGTCCTTGACGTCAGGAACATGGGCAGCAATGGCCAATACAAGCTCAGTCGGCAGATGATCCATTGTTGGCAGCGAGGATGTCAAACGAGGAGGAACGTGAGCGATCGCGCGGCTGAACTGACGCTGCGGCTTGGCAACGGTGTTCCCCTCTTTCCTTTCTCGTCCATCCCACCTCCATCTCCATCGCGCATCTCACCTCTATCTCTCGTCTTCTCAACCCCATCGGGTTTGGATATTTCCCTGGCAAACAATTTTCGGGCGAAGGGAACGGTCGGGAAAACTGATCATCCCTTGCCAAATGATTGCCCGGCGAAATGGTGCAATTCGAGTGTTTGTCCTCAAATCTGGGGAAATCGTCACAATTTCTCCGCCTTGGCGCCGATCTCTCCGCACTCTGTCCCTGACAAAGACCCCGGATTGGATATCAAATGCAAGTATTTTGGTGTTGGTGCGATTCTATCGCCGCTTTGGCCACAAGCGTTCTCCTGGAATGGCACGGGGAAAGCTGGAAATGCTCGGCTCGGGCTTTTCAACGCCGAGGATGAGCGCATTCTGCAAAAATGCTTGACAGTCTTGGTTTCCAAGGTACAAAGACCTTCGCTTGAGATCCTTTTATCCGAGATGATTCCTGCGCTCGGCATAATTGATTCTACCGTCCGAGCCATATAAGCCACATAGCCTTTCTTTCAGATCACGCAACATCATCTCCTTCGAACCATCGCCAATCCACACAACGATTATGCTTTCCTCCTACCTTCTACCAGCACTCGCTCTCATGAGCACTGCTCACGCGAAACCGCGTCCAGTCCGAGATCTTCCTCCGGCATTCTTCCTCGCTGGAGATTCGACAACTGCGCCTGACGGTGGATGGGGGGATGCCTTCGTGGCAAGCCTCGCGCATGGATCGACAGGCACCAACTTTGGCCACAGCGGCGCTACAACTTCCTCCTTTAGATCCGGAGGAGACTGGGATGAGCTTCTTGCCGCTGTCGAAAGCCACAAGGACAAATACCGTCCCATAGTAACGATCCAGTTCGGACACAATGACCAGAAAACCGAGGAGGGTCTTGCGGTATTTGTCGACAACCTTGTACAATTCGACGAAGATGTTCGCGCCGCCGGTGGTGAGCCGATATTTTTGACATCGCTATCCCGACGAAACTATTTGGATGATGGGACTGTGAAGCAGGATTTGGGAAATGTAGTCAACTTGACTATCGAGGCTGCAGAGCAGACTGGAGCGCGTTGGGCAAATCTGAATGAGGCATCGAGGGAATATCTGAATGCTATTGGAGAAGAGGATGCGATGACGTACAACCTGTCTGAAGACGATCATACCCATCTCAATGACGCAGGTGGTGTTGTATTCGCTGGGGTGGTTGCACAGTTGCTTAAGGATCTTGAGCCAAGTTTTGACCCTTACATTGAGGTCGACGCAGAGTTGGTCGCTGCTCTGGAGGCGGGAGAATACTACTACCCAGCATGATGGAATGATATGTTGAATGTCTTGAGGAATAAGCCGCTGTTTGATGGCACTGATGTTTCTCAAATCTATGTGCCATGACTACATGCTTATAATATCCAACATATTTTAGTTTCTGAATCACAGCTTTGCGTGCTCATTACACTTTTGAATTTTGAGTCGACCAGTCCAGTGGTCGAGAATCTCTCGCCAACCAAGAGCTTACAGTCCAGCAGCATTAACCAGGAACTGCGCTGCTTCAGCAGCATTACTTCCATATGAGATATGAGCGATAACATTACCACCGTTCAGACAGACAGGATCGCCGGTGGCACACCACGTCTTGAAGTTCTCGATGTTATCGGGCTGCTGGGTCTTGAACGGGTCACCGAATGTCACAGCACCAACGACTTGACCAGCAGAAAGCTTGCTAGCGGCGTTATGCACGACCATCGCACCCTGCGAGTAACCGCCGAGCACAACCTTGGTGTCAGGGCATTGGTCGAGCGCTTTGTTGACGAGCTCAGCCATTTCGGGGCCACCGGCTGCACCCAGCTGCGCGTTTCCCTGGACGACATTAGAGGCTTGATGCTCTGGAAGAATGAACGCGGGGTGAGGGACTTACGGCAGCCGAAGCCGGGTAGTCGACACCTTGGATGGCGACCTTGCCACCGGTAAGCGAGTCAAGCTCGCTGGCGACCTTGGGCCCGACGACGGTGCCCATGTTACCAATCTCGGTGGTCCCGCGGGCAAAGATAAAGGTGAGTTCCTTGCAGCCCGTATTGTCGGTCACATCGTTGGATGTCGAGGAACCGCCTAATAGGATGAATCCGCGTTAGCAAGGTATTTCTGCATGTTATCCGCAACATTTCCGAACGACCCACCGAACAGCCCGCTGAGACCGCTCAGACCGCTGAGCCCGCTCGACGATCCAGAACTGGTCGAAGAGGAATCGGAGTCGGATGAGGAGCCCCAACTTCCGAGGCCGGAGAGACCGCCCAGGCCACTGAGGCCACTCGATCCGCTACCGGTTGTGCTAGTGCTTGTGCCAGTGCCAGTGGAAGTAGCTGCGGAGCTGGTTGTGGTAACTGAGCCAGAGCCGGAGCTGGAGCCAGAACCGAAGAGGGATCCCAGGTCGGACAGGTCAAAGCCGCTGCTGGAGGAGCCGGGCTTGGGGAGAAGGGAGGCCCACGAACCGAGGTCAAATTGGCGAGAGTTGAGTGTTGGGGTGGGGGCGCTGAGAGCGCTCGCGATGAGAGCGAGAATGACGGCTGTCTTCATCTTGAATGAATGAAAGGTAGGCGGAGTTGGTCTAAACGAATGTGGAAACCGAGCACAGCTCTGATTTCAAGTGAATGAATGGATAGAGTGAGGTGAGACAAGAAGACAGATCGAGGCTTGCTCTTGGTGACATGAAAACTGAGGGCTTTTAGGGCTTATATACTTGCGATGCGCATCAACCTCCCCCTCACCGTTCAGGGTGGGCCTGTCCTCTTCCGAGACTAAACCCTGCGCAATATACAGCATCGAAACCACGACCCTCGGCGATCATGAACATGATTTGCTAGTAGATCCAGATCAGATAGATCATTTCTCGGTCTCTGGACGGTTTCAATCGAACTAATTGCCGGCCGACAAACTGCCGAGGCCGGATAGACCGGGAGGCTACGATGAAGCATTGGTGCGACGCCTAGTGTCAGCCCCGTGCCCACGCCAACCCCGAAAACGGATTTAGTTGCGAACAGGCCTTGGTTGGAAGCTTTATTCTGGGATCGAATATCGGGCGTTTGTTTCTCAACCTTTGTCTAGCCCTGAACTATCGTCGATCGCAGGATGTCTCATGCTGAGACTTCTGGATTGTTGTCGCCTGATCGGATGTATCGCGCTGCCGAAGGCTCCCGAAATTCGTGTCGCGAGGTGCTCTCAGAGAATAACAGCTCAAGCTCCCCTGGAATGCTCTGCGATCTTGCGCAACATGGAGTACCAGGAATCAAATTCACGATTTAGCCTCCTAGGGCACGAGTGGCTTGGAGCAGTTCGTGATCAAGTCGGTGCTGGAATTTTAGCTTGTCCAGGACCCACCACAGCCTGAGAGAGACTTGGAGCTTGGCCGAAACGAAGCTGAGACTCCCCACAAACTAGGGGCATGTTCCTGATTAAGTAGCCCCCCAAAGCTTCCATGACTCCACTGAAGCCTCAAAAATTCGACTCTTTCATTGTTGTCAGATCTCACAAGAGCACCACCTCGGCTGGTACTTTGTAGCACAATTTTAGCATTTGTTGTCGAAAGGCCGAATGATAGCCGGGATATTGAGAAGTCTACTTAGGCAGCCCAATGGCCAGATTGTGTGACACTGCTAATGAAAAAAGGCGCAGAGAACTACTTGAACCCCCGTCAATATCAGAGTTGCTTCACAACCCATGCGTATCCATATTGACTGCAGCTTCAATATGGACATTGCAGAATCCACGAGATGAAACTCAGTATCATTCTGGGCTCTGCAGTACCACTGCGCGCGGCGTGAGTTAGAAGATATTCGGCTTTCAACCTAGGGTCTAGGGAAAGAGGTGGAACCACAAATTAGGCAACTATCTCTGTACGTGCCTGGGCCCAGTGACCAAATTCTCCGGACCTAAGGCTTTGTACTTGCTACCACTTCGCCTTCGGCTCCGTGTAACGGATACACACCTTCGTCCATAGCTAGCTGTCGTGTAGCCCCAATTCAGCTCCTTTTGACTTTATCCAAGGATACATCAGGACACCGGCCAATATTCTTCTCACCACACATATGACAAATTGACAAGCTCCTTGTAGAACTAGTGTGAATCTACAGCGCTCCGAAGTGTATACCAAATCTCCTAACTCCCTACCTGGTGCCGATTCTTGTGCGTGCCTCTTGGTACTTTACCATCTCCTCGCCCAGCTCGAATCAAAGAAACAAGCTGTAGTCCCTGACGACCTAGCGCTTCTACGAGGTACGGTCCATGTAGCGACAGGAGTTTTCAATTTCCCGCACCATCATTGGTGTTCTCTGCGTGTGCCTCGCAGAATGCTATATCCGAATCGTGGAACAGATTGACTCCTCCACTGCAAGAGCCGCCACTTATTCCAGCCAACGGAAACACCTAAACATTATTGCAGGACCTGACACTGCAATTTTCACGTATCCCGCCGATTCAGCCCATACCACCACTACTACCCTAACCGTTGAGATATCGCCATCGGAGCGGAAGGCCCTAATACGTAGCGCTGTGAAATCAGCGATATATGGTACTAAAGATGACAGAGGGCAGAGCTTTGTCGCTCCTTAACAGCCTAGAGAAGCGACAGAAGAGTTGGCATGAGATACCGCCTGTGCACGGTTGGCGTTGCCCTCCCACATATGCGCCATGTACCTGATCAAAAGCCAACCTGTCTCGCGATGGTTGAGGAAACAAGAGTTCTTATTGCGCTAATAGGTTTAAGGCAAACAGTGTGATTACTGTTGCACGGAGGGTCATCTTCCAAGATTGTTGATTCGCTTTCAATCCCGCGGTCGCTGTGTATTTCTTGCTGAATATTTACGTATAGAGTCTATCCGTCAATGAATAGGCTTTGGATTATTTCTCTGTCCAGTTTCAAACAGTGATTTACAACCTAACAGAAGTGGAGACATTCCTCATCGCGCATACTTGGTGTGAAACCTGGGCTTAAGACGGAGGGCCCTCGACATCTGATACAGGAATCAGCGGTCATCGAGTATACGCAGTCAAGATGCACAAGGTACTAATACGAGACATTCTTCCGAGCTCGCAAGTCGGATTCGTCTGAGCGGGCAAGCGTCTCCGCTTGTAGAAACAGATTACCTGACGTAGGGAGGATACTGTTACCGTCGCTCATCAGCCCTCGTATGGTAAAACAATTTTATTTCTAGTGCTACTCTCATCCAAGTTGTCAGTCAACGTCATATAGGCCAGACCTCCCAACCTACCATGTGTGGCGGCGATGGAGTGCGCGGAGAGAGCTAGAGCACTAGATCCGGCTATTGGTAGTCCAAATCGTCCTCCAAGCATCGATTAGGTGCCGGCCAGTACGTACTTGTTTGCCACGACAGTGATTCCTGGTGCTACAAGGGCGGTCAAGTCTGGCTGGGTATGTCTTGAGGCTATACACAGAGCAGTAGCATACAAAACAATCTCTTTCAATGTCCGGTGCGTCGACAATGGAAATAGGTACAGTATGTCTGTAAGGGCTAATATAACCAGATATTCCGTTGTAAGTCCCAGGTCTGCGTTCCTCTCCTAAATCGAATGACAGAATCAACGTGGTATCAAAGGGAATCAAGTATCCCATCCCGTTTTCGCCGCATCCGCCACCCCCTACGCCCGACATCCGATATTCCCATTCTCGTACTTCACACAACGATATGGTTTATCGCAGTAATAGCCGTAGAGACAACAATTGTGGATCTGTGGATCAATGCACGATCGGTTCTCGCAGCACCGGTCGTCAGCCTGGCAGCAGATGTTGCCGCTCTGGCAGCCGACCGGGTAGCTGGGGTTCGAGCACGCACGGGCGAGCAGCATCTTTGCACCGGCCGGGGTGGACCCAACGCCGCGGGTTAGGTCTTTCCCGTCTGGGCTGTGGGCAGCGATGACGGTCGAGGGGTCGGCTTCGATGGTGGTGCCGTCGTCAAGAGTGAAGGTCTCGAGGGCAGCGAGGGTGGTTTGCGCGGTCAGCGCGAGGAGGAGGTATTTGAGCTGCATTTTTTTTTTTTGGTTTTTGCCAAGTAGGAATCTGGGATAAAAGTGCTCTTGAGGATGTTGGTTTTCCGTCGAACTGGGTCGAAAGGGCTGGGATTTATATACCTTGGGTGGCAGCTCTTCGACCTTCAGAGTTTGCACCTCGTCTTCCAGCACTGCCTCCATCCTGAGTCTTGATGTTCATGAAATACGAACTCGTGGTCCACCTCCGCAAATGAGGCGCCGGGGATCAGGCACAGCGTCGATCCCTATGTCGATCTTCGTATTGCGGCTCCAATATCAGAAGAGCTGGGAGGACTGGAACCCCAAAGATGGCGAGCTACTGGCTGGGGGTTGCGTGTCTGGGCACTGTAACTAGACGATCCATTCCTCCCTGGGTGCGAACATGTCAGCCCAGAATCGGGCACGCTGAGTTGGAGTATCTGACAGCATCGCAGTCGAATACCCACCCTGAGCGTTCCGGGAATAGCCTCCAATTTTAGATATCAAGGCAAGAAGTCAACTCTTGAAAATAAAAGGTCGATATACCGACATTGAGATTGCAGACAGTAGGATGCTCCTACTGGGGTAAAACAAAGACTTTAAATTAGTTACTATCCCAGGAGAAAGTAAATCAGTCGTTCATATTCACGTTCATCCAGCGATACTGAGTACAACCATTTTTGAGCATAATAAACCTCATTCGTCATCAACTAAAAAAAGCGCCAACACCAGCCGCCAAAACCACCGGCGCAGCCGTAATCAGCGCCTCCACCGGTCTCACGAGCATGCCCGCCATATCGCTTGACGTCGATGTTGACGTCGCCTCGGCGTCCGCAATCGCATCGGAGATCTTATCCACACCCTCCGTAACAATAAGCCCATAGGGACTCCCCGTGGTATAGTCCCACTTGGTCGAGGTCTCGATCTCCGACGAGGTCTCGGCACCACTCTCGGACCCCGTGTAGCTCAGGCTGAAGCTACAGCTCGGTGACTCCGAGTACGAGGTCATCTTGCAGTCCCAGTCGAAAGAGACGGTGAGGGAGGGTTGTGCCTCGTAGACAGTGTACACGCCTGTGAGGCTGTAGGTGGAGGGGCCCGCGATCATCGTCCAGGGGTCCTTGATCGAGCAGGTGCTTGTTGCGGTGTCCTCGGAGCAGGAGATTGCGTAGGTAATGTCTTGCGAGTGGATGGAGACCACCGAGCCGACGGTTCCGGAATACGAGAGCATTGCGTCCCAGGCTGCGTCCCAGTCGGGCTGGTAGTAGCCCATTGTGGTGGTTGAGTGGTCATCTGCCCCGGCTAGGCCGGCGAGGGAGAGGGCGAGTGGGAGGGCGAGCGAGCGCATTTTGGCGACTTGAACTGGGTTTGGTTATCGAAGCGGGGGGGAATCGGCAAGAGGGCAACCCTAGGCAGGAGGCGGGAATTAGGGGGATTTAAGTAGACAGGCGACATGGCCATAAACAACACGGACTCAACCTGATCTCGCGGATACTGGCGTCTTGTGTCCTAAAATGTGCTTGCGATATCAAACAGCCAATAAGCAGATGCGCATAAGGAGGCGAGTGTTGGCTCTAACCTTTATAGACCTAGTGAATTCAAGGCGACTCATGCGCAGCCAATGTGAGATAAGGACGAGATTAACAGCAAGATAGGAGCGAGGGGTAAATCATGTGTGACTCACTATATCAATTCTAAGAATATCGAAGCTGACTGCGAGGGGCCATGGCCACGTTGGAGCCGCATGTTTGATGGTGTGATGGTCAACCCACACCGAAAGCTTGGCTATTTTAACTTGAGCATCTATTATGCTTTCTCGCCTGTTCACTAAATGCCCATTTGGCAATTTACAGTCTCGATCCTGCAAGCAATCCTATGTCAGAGCCATTCCTCAATTGGGTGTCGAGACACACTTTTGGTCGACCCAGAATGCTCAATGTGGAATATATATTTCTGGCGCTGAAGGTTTAGCATTTATCGTTCGGAAGAAAGAGTTGCAAATATTGAGGTCGGGCCGTATAAGAAAGGGGGTATGGTCTTTGTTGAGCAGGGCAGTCTTCAGGGGGTGTCTCTGGCCGCCATGCAAAATAACAGCCAGGTTACAAATCTTTGTCACCAACGAAAGTGCCTGCTTATCAAGCTTAATACTTGGTTTGCGAGCTTTCCAATCAAAAGACATTTGGCGCTGGCAACTCCACACTTCACAGAATGGGCCAAGCCTGAATGAGTTGGCGCTAGCGGTCATGGCGCTCAGCCGCAGACTGCACGTTACAAATACATATATCACCAGCTCAGATCCTCGTCGCAAGCATCAGAAAGCCAGGAAACTTGATCCGTTCCAAACAACATGTACCCGTCGCAGAAGGAGCCTCTACTACCCGCACCGCTGGGAGGACCCCACGTTCTCTTCAATGGCTCGTTCATCATCGAGTTTCTGCAACCTTCGCGTGAGCTGAACGCCTCCGTCTTGATGCGCGCGACATACAAGGGAGAGCACGAATTTACAAAATCGGGCAAGAAGCATCCCCAGGCGCCGCCACTTCATATCCATTTCTCGCAGAGCGAGAGTTTTTTCGTCGAGGCCGGTGCCATCGGGACGACTACCACCTACGACCTGGTAGACACGGTGCATACGACAAGCGCAGCGTATAATCAGGTCAATCCGCGACAGGGACTCTCGCCGCCTGTTCCAAGTCGCGATACGAATGGAGCAACGGCCATCCCTCCGTGGACGCCGCATAATTTCTGGCCGTAAGTAACCCTATTCAGAAACGGTCTCGGTTTAGGTAGCGGTAGTATGGCTAACATGCCGCAGAGTCGCGCCCACTCACCCCTTCTGGTCGACGCCCGAGGGACGGGAATACGAAAAGACCCTGCCCAATGGCCGCAACACTGATACCATCCTCCTCATCTGGGGCTATCCGAAAACCTCTACTGGCCCTCCAACGGGCACGCTCGCGACTGATTTTCCGCCGGACATGGACGCGGCATTCTTCCTTGCGCTGCTAGGTCTCGTCGACGCGATCAGTTCGAAGCGCGTGGCGATGACCCCGAGCTTATTCGCAAAGCTGTTTTCGATGCAGACGGTCAGCGACTCGTCTATGCTCATGGCGCCTACGGCTTGGTGGCTGGGGCCGTTGAGGTGGTGGGTTCCTTGGACTGCGCAGGTTACTCTGGAGAGAGTTCGCAAGTTGCTCGGTGGAGATAACCCGCTCGCAGTTGTCGAGGACGCTATTCAGAATGTGGTCCTTAAGCGACAGTGATCGCTGATATTGTGTTGTGAGATTTATATCGCACCGGTTGGGCAAGCACAGGATGTAAGAATCTTTCAAACCAAGTTACATACACTATGGCAAGGAGGCAGTGAACATATGCCCATTACGTCGAGATATTTCGCCTTCGTTGAGATTCCAGTATCAGTATCCCATCTCACATTGGCCACCGGGTCGGATGGTGCGTAGAGCTAATGAACTCGTAGTTACTCCTGCACATCAACAATTGAGCACATAGATGTTAAACTTTGATCTTTGTGGATGGAATCAGACGGCTTGTTTGTGTTGTAAACTGTACCCTTTCTATCCTGCCCAGTGTCTCCCTCCTCCCCTTCGTGGGTGCTCTTTCTACTTTAGCCAGATAACACCCCGAACATTACCTCCCCGACCTTGAATTGTTTCCAGAGTTCCTCCCCTCACTTCTTACAGCCCAAATTCATTCTTCCATTATTAGAATACTCATTACTTCTAGGACTTTACGTTATTCTCTACTTCGAGTCGTCACATTCTTCCTCTCTCGAGGCGTCCAAGCTTCACCTTCTCCCTTACATGCACCTCTGATCCCCGGAACACGCCGAGATGGGTAAATCGGCGCGCATACGGACTTTACAGGCTTTTCAAAAATTTGACCAACGCGTGGATCACCTGCGGCTTCGGGAAGATAACCTAAACGAGTCTGTTCCCATGGACAATGTGGTCATCACGACCATAGCAGAAGTAATGGCGGAGGTGCGCCGCCAGCACGCTCGGTTATCGGACGCCGATTTCCTACCATACTAAGCAATCGGTGCCGATATCATAAAGAGACACGTCGGTGCGAATATTGAGAAAACAGTTTTGTTATCCGCGTACGAGGAACTCGGCGAAAGCTTGACGGTCAAACAAACATCCCAATCCTACCCTGAATTCGGCGTTCTCAGACCCCGTCGGGATTCGGGGCCCTCCGGTGGGGGGCAGGTCGGGTCGGGACCGGAGGTCATCACGCAGGAATGGCCCCGCATCGGCCGCGAACTTCTTGCTTGTGAAAAGAAGCAGACGTTTCGTATGTGCGCCAGCTTAAAGCCATGTGTGGCAAGATCAAGAACGAGGAGGAAGCAATCAACCGCATCAATCGAGCAATGCTTAATCGCGTTGATGATAACAACACCCGCCGAAAGAAGCTCGTTCCGAACTATCCTCATATTATGGCCGCGAAAGGGCTGGCCGATGACTTTGAAATCCCTACAGAATCAGAAATCAAGCGACGTGGATTGTATTTCGATGGTGACAATGGACTTGTCACAGAGAGCGAGCCGGCGGAATAGTCGTACACCGAGACTGAGTCATCGACTACACTAGGATGAAGTGGCATAGGTAGTCAGCACCTCTTATCCAGATAGTGTTGGAACGGGTGATGGGGATGATATTTTCGGCTCTTGGTTTGACAGCTTTGGGTCATCTTGTGAATAGCCTGGCCGCTGATGACCGCAGGATAGATGAACCCAACAAGGATTATATTCCGAAGAATTTGCATAACAAGCTTAGCAGATTACAATTAGGTCTCGGTGTAAAATGCCGGCATCATCAACCTCTCCTTGACCCAAAGTGGACCTTATATGGGATTACAGAGCTAGAACAGGTGTCTTTATCCTCGAGACTCGTGGATGGGACTCTTTTTGCCGGTTATACCCCTCCCTAGCATGGCTTTCTATGAAGACTCTGGGGATGCTGGAGTGAGTAGAGACGCTTGAAATGACCCCTATATCGTTACCAAGACCTGTTTCCACGGGACTGGATGGAAGCTTCAGAAAGGTATCCCATACAACATGCAGAACGCAAAACATCTATGAGTATTCTGCTTTGTCTCCTGGTGCATAGCCGCTCTCCCCCAGGGTGATCAACCATTGTGTCACATCTCTTCCAACCACGTGCCGCGAACCGGGGGTTGATTGCATGCGAATTGGACGATGTCGTCATCAGCCTGAATGTCTTTGTAGCTCGTATAATTGCCCTAGGGTTTGAGACCTACTTCTAGGGGCAAATGAATGGCTTTACAGAAATGATGATCGAAAAAAAGCCACGGCAAGGCTGGTTAGTATCTACAGAGCCTTACAGATACAAGCTTTCTTTTGCAGCTGACCGGTGGTTCAGGCGTTAGTAGGCGGACCAGTGCAGAAAGACGCAGAATCTGGAGAAGATCATTCTTCGACTGGATGCGCTTCAGAAGGTTGAAGGCGCCAATTCAGGTCGCCTTTTGGTGTCTCTTTTGAGGTCGCTTGCGGTTCCCCTTTCTGTCACCCCTCCTCTCATGGCTACTCTCCATCCTAATTGGGTTTCCGTACTTCCTTGCTTACTTTTTTCGTGTTACAATCCTCCCAATGATGACGCCGATCGATTCCACCGATGATGGATGAGGTGGGCCTGGGGCCCGACTATTGGTGTTTGGCTTCTGACGCGCCTCGTCTCAAGCCTTTTACGCTGCAAGCCGTGGTAGCGACAGTTCCCTCTGGTTGGGATGACGTGAGGGGCCCCTCTGCCACCTGACATCTACAGGGTCATGGCCATGGTACCCGGCAATCCGGGGTTTGCGATTTGACTTCTGGGGGTGGCGAATTCAGGGTTCACACCCAATCGGGTATGACAACGTCATTGATTGTAGCCGATGCGCATACGAAATCGCTCGGCCTTTATTAGTCCGCACTATGCCCTCTTATTATCCCAGTCTTGTCATCTAACAAACTTAGTTCCTGGAACAATGGGATTCCTCAATCTACGCTCGCGCCGTCCCAACGCGGACAGTCTATTCCAAGATCAGAATGCACATACATCGGACGAAGAGAACTTGGTGGACACACCTATCCCATTGCTGACATGGCGATCATTCATAATGGGTATCTTTGTCTCTATGGGTGGATTTACGTTCGGATACGACACTGGCCAGATCTCTGGATTTCTGGAAATGGACAACTTCTTGCACCGCTACGGTGAACAGCATTCTGACGGTACTTACTACTTCTCTAATGTTCGCTCGGGCCTGATAGTCGGATTGGTGAGTGATGCTTGTCCTGTGTCACCAAGTGATATCATCGTAACATTTCGCGCAGCTGTCCATCGGCACTTTGATGGGCGCTCTCATCGCAGCGCCAATCGCAGATCGGATTGGTCGCAAGTGGTCGATTAGCGTGTGGTGTGTCCTGATTTGCGTGGGCATCACAGTTCAGATCTCAGCCCCCGTGGGGAAATGGTACCAAGTCGCTCTAGGGCGTTGGGTCGCCGGCCTTGGAGTAGGCGGCTTGTCGCTGTTTGTCCTCCTGACGGTCAAGTGTCGTTCTTCTCTAACTATCATAGGCTTGTGCCCATGTACCAGGCAGAGTCCGGCCCCAGGCATATTCGTGGTGCGCTCGTAAGGTATGTTCTTGGAGCTTAACTACCCAATGCAAATCGGCTAACAGCATCAGCACATATCAACTGTTCATCACACTTGGTATTTTCATCGCCAATATCATCAATTTTGGCACGGAAGCCCGGAACGATACCGGCTCATGGCGCATTCCCATGGGGATAACATACCTCTGGGCGATCATCCTGGGATGTGGCATCGCTTTCTTCCCTGAAAGTCCGCGATATGACTATCGGCATGGTAAGGTCGAGAAAGCCACCGATACTATTTCGAAGATGTACGGTATCCCGCGTAATCACCGTGCTCTCAAGCTCGAGCTAGATGAGATCCATGAAAAGTACCAGATCGAGGTCGAAGCCGGCCAGATCACCTGGGGCCATCTCTTCCGCGCACCACGAATGACTTACCGTGTCGGTGTCGGGGTAGCCCTCCAGGCTCTGCAACAGCTGACTGGCGCCAACTACTTCTTCTACTATGGAACCACTGTGTTCAGAGGTGCAGGTATCGAAAACTCTTACGTCACCCAGATGATTCTCGGTGCAGTTAACTTCGGAACCACGTTTCTCGGCCTGTATCTGATCGAAAACTATGGCCGTCGACGCTCCCTTATCGCCGGTGCGCTATGGATGTTCATCGCATTTATGATTTTTGCCTCCGTTGGTCATTTCCTTCTTGATCGTAATGATCCGACACGTACCAAGACAGCGGGTGTGGTCATGGTGGTTTTCGCATGTCTGTTCATCCTTGGTCAGTACCCACCACCCCCAACACCTCATATGCCCAATTAACACCCACATCTTTCAGGATTTGCGTCTACATGGGGCCCGATGATATGGGCAATCATATCCGAAATTTACCCAAACGAATACCGTGCTCGAGCTATGTCGCTTGCTACGGCGTCCAACTGGCTTTGGAACTTCCTGCTTGCGTTCTTCACGCCCTTCATTGTAATCCCCCCCTTTTTACTCTCCTGTGGACTTTTAAACCAGATAACTGACCTATCCTAGACTTCAGCGATTGATTTCCGCTATGGATATGTGTTTGCCGGCTGCCTATTCCTCGCGGCCGCTCTCGTGTACTTTGCCGTTATCGAGGGCCGAGGCCGAACCTTGGAGGAGATCGATACAATGTATGTCATGAAGATTAAACCATGGGAGAGCTCAAAGTTTGAGTTCCCTGAAAATGGTCCTGGGGCAAGGGAGACGTCGCCTGAAAAGAGGTCTGCTTCTCATGACATGTCTGAACATATCTCTCACGATGGTGGAAGGCAGCCTGAAGTAGCTCCGTGAGAATGGTTGTTAATCGGCGGCGAGAATTCGACATCTCTGTTATCTCGTACATTCTTCTCCTCCAAGTATATATGCTGCTTTTGTTACGAGGGACTTTCGCAGGCGTCTGATGCGTACATGTACAACATATTGCGGGTGAAAAGCTTACACTCTAGAATACCACTCTAGACTTTAAAGGAGGTCTCCTATTAGGTATAACAGGCAAGCTACAGTACTTGACGTGGGGATGGTATGTTAGAGCAATATGCAATTGACAGATTTGTTATGATCAAAAACAGGGTGATAATCAGTAGCACTATCTCGAACTAGCACAGCACATTCTCCCATTGGCCGTTCGCCTTTGACAAGCACTAACAAATTCTGCACGTTCTTCGATCCACCTTCCAAGTTGGACTATTCGGTGCATGCATCAGATCTCCCATTCAGTCGGTATAGGCAGCGATGACCCGCTCAAGGTCCGCCACAACCTGGTCCGCAAGGGAGTTCGCGACCCCCTGCAATCCAGAAGGTACCTTGGGGGTAATAGCGTCGCGCAAGGCCTCACCAGCATCTCTAAAATCATAGAGTGTGGCGAGGACCTCGTCGTTCAATCCGTCCGCGATAAACTCGTCTTCCGCGTCGATGATGGTATCCGCCAAAGCATCAACGTCGTTGACCAAATTGGTGATCCGGCTGATCAGTTGGAGCGTGTCGATAACGGTGAGGGGGTCAAAGCCTGCCACCGCTGTTGCGGCATCGTTGATGATGCCCACGAGCACCTCGGCGGATGCTTGGACGGTAGTACCAGGGACGGTTCCTGCGATGTAGCCGTCCAGGTCGGCCGCTGCGATGTCGATCTGTGCGATTGCCCCGTCGAGGATCTCCGTGTAGTCCGCAAGGTCGCGCTTGTGCTTGGGGGTGGGGCCGGCGAGAGCGCTGGCAAAGAGCATGGTGGGAACGAAGAGGGTAGTGAACTTCATCTTGCGTGAGGTTGCGAGGAGCAGGTATAATTCTTGTTCGTCTAGCTGCTGGTTTGGTTTCTGTTGGTGTCTGGTTGCGTATTTGAAGTGGGTTGGAGTACGGGCGAACCCCCTCAATTTATGCTCCTCCTGCCTGCCCTTCAGGTTCAGGTCTCCTCAGTCTGTAACATCGACCCGACTCTATCACCATCACTCTTGACATGTGTGCCGAGATTCCCGTCCCGTCGCCGCCGCTGTTGTGGTGTAGACGTGATCCTTCTGCAGACATTCATTGCCCACCTCCTTTGGATGCAATGCGATGCGATGCCAACGATTCGAGCTTTGAAGACTGTCTGACTCAGGCCGGATGACAGCACTCTTACATTCATGACACTCCAATGAGTGTGGAGAGGCAATCGCGCGATTATACCGCCTGTTTGGCATGACTCCACGGTTGTAGCCGATGTCAGTCCTTCTGTCTTGCCGGTTAGCTTGCAGAGCAGGATCGTGATGACGGCCGGACTCCAACTCCAAAAGGTGCATCTCATATCACCTTCCCCATCTACCTCCCCACTCCCTACCGTTTCTTCATGGTCTGCGCATATCCGTATTGCAAGGCCTCCCACGAAGAGTCAGGGGAGTTGACTCACCTATCTCACCCCGAGAGGGGATACGGCCTTACCGGAGGGCTGTATGTCCTATCCAGGTCATCTGTTGTCATCTAAGCACCGTTCGAAGGAAATTCAGTTAGATGAAATCATTTTCAACGTGGAGGTTGCGATCAATGAGAAGAGCAAATTAAAACATTCACCCCAGCGGGACGCAAACAACATTTGGACCTGGTTAATCGAATGCTGCGGAAGCTCTACGCTAAAGGTCAGCCAGCCATCGCACAGATTACTGGAGTTAGGCCTAGTCTAGTCTTAGCATCCCTCCCCAGATTGAAAGAACGGATATTATACCTAGACCGCGTGTGGTTCCAGCTCCGGCTCAAATTGGTGGTATCTGGCCCTAACACGTGTGTCTTCCTCATTATTGAAAACTATTTCGCTCGCCTTCACACCCCAAAGTCCATGAATTGGACTGCGCTTGCCACGACGTCACACCTAGCAAATGTCAATTCTTCAGGCATCGTTCACAATGCAGACACCCCCACACCTTTTCATGCAGCGCAGGTTAATCCCTGTATGTCTCGCTCGGGCATATATTAGTGATACGAGCATAGTCCATGCTCTTCTAGACACTGGCAGAATCCCCGCCCAGAAAGCTGAGCAACTGCGGGGTATGCGGGGCTGCAGTTCGTGACCGATGTGGTGAGGAGGGGGTAGGTCGCGCTATTCCGTGGCCTGCATGTCCGATTTGTTGTTTAATCTAACGAGGCGCAAGGGTCTGGAGCCCGTTGGCATTAGGCCACCTACCACCTAAATTGTCTGTGGCTGCTTGAAGCTATCGCAGTTCTTTGCAAGCGAGGGTCTTTTGCGTATTTTAGTGGAACGCAGGGCTGGGCATTGACATCGGTGGTTGTATGAGGATGATTCTTCACAAGGTGCACGGGTGCACCTGTGTTGCCCCTCCGAGAGCCGCAGAGTCCATCTTCAGCAAAAAAGACCCTTCAACACTATACAGCAGAGAATGTAACCTTGACTTGAAGCCCTTCTTTCTGATACACATGCTTTAACGTAACATGTATGCCCAACTCCCCTGACTCTCCGATCCCGCTCTCCTCACTTTACATCCGAGCTCCGCAATTCCCAACTTATTCACAGACAAGCGTCACACTCTGAATGGTAATATCCTCCTCCACACACTCTGCCTCAGCCCCAATAGCGCTACCGGTAACCAACCCCGTCTCGCATCCAGGATCCGTGAAAATTTTCACCACAGGCGAGGTCGAAGCGTCAGCGCACGCCCCACTAGTCACGCTGATGTCCCAGCTCAGAGTAGGAAAGCTCTCGAGGTTCACGCAATATCCCTCGACCAGAGTCACGGCTCCGAGCGTGGTGCTGCATTCGGCGGCGAAGTAGCGGTTGAAGGTCGCTTGGACGGCGCCGAGGGCGCCCGTGCTGCCCAGGGCTGCGGCAAGGAGGAGGGTCTGTATTGACTGTGTCAGAAAGTCGCTGCTTTGATGATGTGTCGCGCTACCTGCGGGGTCAGAAGCTCACCTTGGCTGTTGCAATCATTTTCTCTTGTCTATTGGGGTGTGAATTGTAATTGATTGCGACTTCTGCAACCTGGATACTGCTCTTTATAGTGGCTTCTGGCTTTACCTCGTCGGAGAGTGATTAGAGCGTCACGGGGCCTCTCCGAGCGTCTTACAAGCTCCAGATCATAGAAGAGATAAAGGCTACTACACTACAATAGACGCGTACGAGACGATTCTTCACCTCGCCGGTCCAAAGCGGATGGCGTTGATTGGTAAGGTCCAGCCGTGTACCCACCGACCAGCGGACGCCTGTGCGGGCATCGGGGCTTATGGAAGCCGCTTACTTGTGGGGCAGGCGTACGTAAATGAGAGCTTTGACGGGGATCTGATAAGTAGAACCCGTACTGATTGATAATGACTAGCGTTGCTAAGTGGGCAAACATTCTCCAGGTAAGGTGCGGACCGGGAGCGGACCAGCGGGGAGGGGGCCTGCGATCTGCAGACTTTCGTCAAGACATGCCTAGGAAACCCCGATAATCTCTCCAACGACACTCCGGTACACTCCGTTAGGGTCAAATCGTTCCCGAACCGCCTTGAAGCGTGCGAGGTGCTGAGTCTCGGTCAGTTTCCTATGGTTTAACCAAGGACAAAGTTGAACTTACATCCGGGTCGAGATTTTTCGTCGCCAACTGGAATACCTCGCGAGTATTCTTCGTCCAATGCGGTCGACATGGGAATTCGTTGACCAATGCTCTCTCCAATTTGCCGTCTGCTCTATGTTAGCCCGGTCACTACACTTCGAACTTCACTTACAGAACGGCTCGTTGAACCGAGATCCATCGCCGACGGTCGGTTTGAAGCTCGGGAAGTCGAACATGATCGCGCCCTTGCTCCAGTCGGCGCCGTCGGAGGTGTTGTACGTCACTTGGCCCAGCAGGTCGAAGTAGGGGCGGCCAAACTTGATGTTGATTCCGCTCCGGTAGGTTGAGGTCATGACAAGCAGGCTCTTCAGCTCATCATCGAACAGTTGACGCGCGCGCTTTAACACTGCGTTAGCCATTGTGACAGGGAATGCGAGCTCGAGAGTGTATCCATTGAGCCCATGCTCCCAGACCGGCTTTTGGTCTGGATACAACCCGCCAATCAGCACATCATACGACCAGCCATAGACCGGCCATTCGGTGATATCTTGATTCGTCGTTTTTTCGCGGAAGTTGGGTGCCTCCCACTGCCCGAAGAGGATCTCCTCCGCGAGCATGTTGGAGGTGGCAAGGTATCGACCGCTGTTCCACAGCGTTTTGATCGCAAAGGCTTCAGCTCCGGTAACTGAGAAGGTGTTCTGGAAGCCTTCCTGAGTGCTCATTTCGGTGGGAACAACATCGTAATATCTCCAGTGGAACTTTCTCTTGTACGGCCACCACTGCAGAGGTCAACCATACTCTCTTCTAAATGGTGGGAATACGTACCCAGAAGTTTGCCGTTGCATACGGGCTTATCAAGCCATAGATATCTCCGTTCAATACCTCATCGTCATCCAATCTGGACGGCTCAGCTCGGCTCAGCTCAGCTCAGCTCGCGTGTCAGGCTACTTACGTCTTCTGATCTGCGTATACCTTGAAGTCTGGATAAACCTTGAACTTCATCCTGACAATCACTCCGAGAAGTCCCAGGGATGTCGACGCAGCCAGCCACTCGTCGCTCTCATCGCGCTCCAGGTGCCGCAAGTTGCCCTCGCCGTCGATAATGTCGAGCGACAAGACTCCCGCAGCAACCATCGAGTCTTCGCGGAGAGAGGAGCGATGGGCGCCCATTGCAACACAGCCAGCCAGGGTAATGTTCCAGTTGACGAGGGTGAAGCCACTGTTATAGCCTCGGTCGTGGAGCCACTCGGCAAACTGGAGGAAAGTGACACCAGCTTCGATCATGACCGTCTCAGCTTTTGTGTCAAGATCGTAGATGGCATTCACATTCTCGGTGCGGATGATGACGGTATTGGGGTCGTCGGAGCACATGGTGTCATACCACATGTGGGCCTTGCCAGAGGCCCGCACTCTCTGGCCGGCATCGATGGCATTGTTGACCAGCGACTGGATCTCATCCACGCTGGAGGGCAGATAGACGGCGGCAACATCGTTACACGCAGGGAAGCCTTCGCCGTCAAAGGTGTAATACGGCGCCCCCGCAATGCCAAGAGGAAGCGTCAGCACACACACGCTCAGCAAGGGGCACACGCGCATCGTAGCGATGGGTCTGAAGGCAAAGTCAATTCAATCGGAGGAGTCACTGGAGCAGTTATAACTGGTTGCACCTTTCACGTTCCTGCGCTGGGGCTGGCCGAGGTACCTGTCGATGTTGCAGTGTCGAGGGCGAGTTGCAGCTTCCTGCGCAGTGCCCAGCCTCTAGCAGCATCCCTCCCCCGCACTCCAGCTGAATCACAATCAATCTCTCTCTCAATGAGAGGTGGAACAATCAAATGAATGGCACTGACCGCTGCCCAGTCATGCGATGTTACTTCCTGAAGACGAAGCTGCAGGATCTAGTTACTCTCTTATCACGTCCTGTCGATCCCCGACTACTGGAACTGCAAACTACGTCATCTGTATACATAAATACTATCAGTTCCGGTCGGAAAAGTTACGATCGCTTTCAGCTCTGCAGCACTCAAGATGCCAGCATTGAACACGGGCTGCTGCCTCTGCGAGGCTGTGAAATATGAGCTCCACGGGCAACCGGTGAAATGTGCCGTGTGTCACTGCGATAGCTGTCAGCAATTCAGCGGGTCGGCATTCATGGCCAACTGCTGGTACAGGCAAAATGTACCTCCCCGTCTTATTTATTCCTACATACTATACTAATTGCGGTCAGGATTTCAAGATTGTCCGCGGACGCGACGCCATCACAACTTACGACGAACGAGGAACCGTCTCTGGACTGATTATGAAGCGATCATTCTGCAAAATCTGTGGATCGAGCCTGTTCCAACAAACGGCTCAGCTCCAAGAAGCTGGCCTGGTATCAGTGACCAGCGGCACAATGGACGACCGCAGCGACGCTAAGCCAACTCTCGAGATCTGGTGTCGGAATCGCCGGCAGTGGTTGACGCTCGATCATCAGGGAGAGAAACTTGAAGCGCAATAATTATTGAGAAGCTATTAATGCTGTGCTGTATAGGATTACGTTGCGGGGACTGAAGCAGTGATGACGTCAAACACCGGCGCACCTCTTCTCTCGCTCTCCCACTCCCACTTCAATCATTAGCAATCAACCTCCTTTCAAAATGCTCTCCACGCTATTCAGGCGCGCTGGTACTCGGGTGGTTTTTCGACGGGCCTATGCTACGAGCCCCCTGTCACCACAGCAGATCCAGATCGTCAAATCGACGATCCCCGCACTGGAGAAGCATGGAGTGGATATCACAACCCTCTTCTACAAGAGGATGCTCGCTGCCCACCCAGAGCTGAAAAACATCTTCAACACCGCCCATCAGGCTACCGGTGAACAACCGGCAGCACTCGCTCACGCGGTTTGGGTGTACGCCACCAACATTGAACATCCTGAAGCCCTGTCCACGGCCGTCTCTCGTATCGGCCACAAACATGCCAGCCTCGGCGTGGCCGCAGAACATTATCCGATCGTTGGGGAACATTTACTCGCCGCGATCAAAGAGGTTCTCGGAGATGCAGTGACTCCCCCGGTCGTTGACGCGTGGAGCGCCGCGTATGGGCAACTAGCAGACATCTTCATCTCATTCGAAAGTGAACTTTATCGTCAGGCTATTCAAACGCCCGGAGGCTGGAAGGGCTGGCGCAAATTCTTCATCGCGAAAAAGGTCCACGAGAGCGAGGAAATCATTTCTTTCCACCTCATGCCTAATGATCGGGGTGATCTTCCGACATTCCGACCGGGCCAATTTGTCAGTATTCGGTGCTATGTTCCGGAGCTTGGGGTATACCAGCCCCGGCAATATAGTCTGTCCGATGTCCCCAATCGACAATGGTTCCAGATATCTGTGAAGAAAGAGTTTGCCTCTGGAGCTCGGCCTGCCGGTCGCATCTCGAATGTGTTGCACGAGTCCCTTCCAGAGGGATCGGAGGTCGAAATCAGCATGCCGTTTGGGGACTTCGTGCTTGATGTCAACGCCACCACTCCGGTCGTCCTGATGAGCGGTGGTGTAGGTCTCACGCCGATGATGTCGATGCTGAAGTCGGTTGTCAGTCTGTCCAAGTCACGACCAGCAGTCTTCGTGCACGCAGCCCGCAACGGTCGGGTCCACGCCATGAAGCATCATCTCGCCAAGATCATCGAGCAGAATCCACAGGTTAGCAAGGCCGTCTTCTACGAAGAGGTCACGGAGGGTGACAAGAAAGGAATTGACTATGACCATGTCGGGCGGGTTAACGTTGCGAAGATCAAGGATCAAGTAGTGCTGCCTGACGCAGACTATTACATCTGTGGGCCTAGTCCGTTCATGAAGGCGCAGAGTAAGGGTCTTCGGCAGTTGGGGGTCCATCCTAACCGGATCCACATGGAAGTGTTCGGATCACCGAAGGAATGATGTGCAAGATATACACCAAATATAGTTAAGAAATGAGTTTCACTCGCCTCACAACAGGTAGTTGGGTGTATGTCGATCTGCTATATAGATATACTTTGATCCATATTGGGCCTAGTATATTATTCACCAGAGCGCAGCTTGATGATGAATAATAAGAGCTTGTAAACCTAATACCCAGGGCACCCACATCAGAGAGCACCCTTGAACTAGCTGTCTTCCTTCTGCGGTGGTACTTCCACCCACTGGGCAGATGCTGCCCTCTAGCAATCGCTCGGACAGTTTTGGCGGAACCCTCCTCCAGGTGCGATTCAATTGGCCAAGTCACTGACTTGGCGGCGGCTCAGGGGCTTGGCAGCCAATCAGAAATTGGCGTAAGTGGGACGGAAAAGTGAAACGGGCCGGACCGTCTCCAGCTCTTCCTCGTCCTGTTCTCCTGCTCCTTCTCCGTCTTCGTGTGAGCACCACTATGAATGCGACAACCCTCGAAGGCTGGCAATTCAACGACAACTCCCGCTCATCCTGGGACATCGTCTGGACTTGTCTGACCACCATCTTTGCCTGCACCTGGACCGTCCTGCACCAGAGCGTCCCCGCGCGCAACAAATCGCAGGCTCTGATCACCGCCGCAAAGCTATGGATGTTTGCATTCAACTTCCTCGCTCCCGAGGCGGTCGCACTTCTCGCAACTGAGGAGCTCTGTCGTGTTAGATCGCTGAGGAGCCGCTGTAATGCCGCCCAGGCGAGCAGCGATCGCAAAACGCATGAGCCTGACTCGTGGCTTTATTCGCGAGCAAAGCCCCTCGTGGCAGCCCAAGGCGTCGACGACCTCGACTTGTATGCGCCCCATATGGAGTGGTCGCTGCCTCAATGCTGGGTTGTCCAGATGGGTGGGCTGACACTAGAGACCGAGGACCAGTGGGTTTACTACGTCTTACGCGATCAGATCTGTGGCTTCATTGAAGCTGGGGTCATCAGATGTTCCGACTTTACCGATCGCGAGATCCAGGACCGGGCCAAGGCCGACGCCTTTGCCAAAGCCTTCACCGTCTGTCAGAGTCTGTGGGTGACAGTCAACATCGTTGGCCGAGCCGGATACGGTCTGCCCATTACTCCGTTTGAGATCTCAACCTTGGCCTATGTCGTCTGTGCCATTCTGAATTACGCCCTCTGGTGGGACAAGCCGCAAGATATGACTGTTCCAATCTCCATTGGGGTGCCGTATACCCGCAGTTCGCTACCTCAGGAGATCCGCAGTATTACTGATGCTTCTCCCGGACGATGGATGCATCGGCGGGTAATTCCGCCCAAGCAGAGTGTCGGATCATCGGTTCTCAACCTGGGAAGGCGAATGCAGGTTGCCACGGTTGATACACCAAGGGAGATAAACAGGAGCTATCGGGGATTCACATTGCGAGAGGAGACCATCGTCAACACGGCCGCCGTATTCCATGGCCTTATCTTTTGCGGCATCCACGTCGCTGCGTAAGTCTCTCTTGAATGACCATGATGGATCAAATTGCATACTGATATGGAGGGTACCTTATGTAGATGGAAATACACTTTCCCCACCCACGCTGAGCAGATCGCATGGCGAGTGTTTGCCCTGACTGCGCTGGGCATGTTGGCCATTTACTATCTCAACGCTCAGGCGCCGCTCGTCGCAAGATGGCTCAAGAGTGGAGGCGTTTCGCTCCCCGCGTGGATGAACAACTTTGCCGACCCGGTTGGCACGTTCAACAGGGTGGAAATCTTCGTCCCCGTTTGGTGCTTTCTCGTCTATAGCATCGCGCGCTTTGGCATGGTCGCGCTTGTTTTCTCCTCTCTGCGAGCTCTTCCAACTGACGCGTACATTGCCGTCGATTGGCTGGCTTCGATTCCGCATATCTAAGCAATCCGACCATGATCGATCCGGGAAAATCGGCAGCCTGTGCTGGTAAGCTGGAAGGCCTGCTAAAAATAGGCTCGCATGGCGATATTACGCTCTGAAACATTTTGCCCGGTTAAGGGTACTTCTCGCGCGGGGTTTCAGATGGCGCGATGACTATGAGTCTTCACGGATCGTGAAGATTGGCCCCCGACTGCCGATCCATTTTAGCATGTCTCACTCCTCGCCAGCCCGCGATCCTTCCATTTCCTGATTACTATTCGAGCGGGATTATAAAAAGGGTCATTTGCCTCCTTCTCTGTACGCAGCTTAGATCGTCAAATTTCGGGTATTCTCACCACCATGACTACCGCACCTCCGTTCAACCCTATCGTCGCCAATGGCGGCTTCGAACTCGGCGTTCTGGCCCCCTGGATCCCCTCCGACGTGAATGCCGCTACAATCCAGAATGGAACTCAGGCCTTCGCGGGGGATTACTACCTGTAACTAAGCCCTCCTTCCCCGCTTCCCCGCAAATTCTTTCTGTCGATCGCAAACACACTAACAGCCCGCAGCGCCCTCCAAACCGCGCCCGGAAACCGCGCCAACAGTGTGCACCAAGTCCTCCACGAGCTCGATGACACATCGACCTACTCGCTGACTGCGCGCGTCTGGGGCCCGCCCGTCTCGACGGCGAACTACTGCTCGGCGTACATCTACGTCGGGACCAACGCCACGACCGGGCTGGTCGACAAGGTCGATATCTCGTATGACCAGTCGGGCCAGTGGTTGCCGCTAGAGGGGACGTTCACCTCCAAGCATAGCCGACTGCCGCTCTATGTTCAGGCCGGGTGTACTCTTTCCGGCGCATCTCACACGGGGACGTTGCTGTTTGATGCAATTACTGTGACCGAGATTCCGGCTGTTCTAGATTAGATCGAGCACACATACAGTGAGGAGGCTTCCGATGCGTTCGGTGCGGGGGAACATGTACATACATACATCCATGCATATATACACACATGGGTGGATCGCAGCAAGAGGCCAAGGGGCCTGTGAATGGAATAAACTACTACTCCTCCACTTCCTCCTCCGAAAGATCAACATCCTCCAAGAAGTCCCCTTCATGAAGTGTGATCGTCTGGCCCACTTTAGCACACAGATCAGCCAGCGCCTTCCTGTCCTCCTCTGACGGCTTCAACTCCTCCCCGTCCTCGTACTTCCGCTTGCCGTCCTCCAGCTTCCGCCAGATCATATGCTGCATGTACTCGCAGGGCAAGAACCCATCGCAAAAGACCGCGTAGCACTCCTCGTGGAACCCGATGCGAATCGCGGACTCTCGCTCGAACGTGTGGTCTCCTCGTGCCACCAGTAGGGCGAGTGCCCGAAGCGGAAGTGGCGGAGATTCGGGAGGCCCCTTTCAAAGGCTCGGAAGTAGTCGGCCCAGCGCTTGCTGTAGCTCGTGTACACCTGGTCGTCGTACAGGTCTGGGTGTGGGCGGAACCGCTCGCGCGGGACGAGTGTGGGCTCGTTCTCGCGATCGGTGATTCCGGCTTCCCATACTATCACGCAGTCATCCATGTATAGCTCGGTGAGCGTTGAGCCGTGCGATAGGATCCAGTCGAGCTGGGAATCATCGATGAAAGTGTAGTTGCCCAGGGCCAGCATTTTGAGCCGTGGGAAATGGATGTCGCGAAGGTCGCACACTGGGAAGAAACCGATGAGCAGGCTAGAGTACAGGGTTAGATGCTCGAGATTTAGCATTGCTGGCTTCAACCAGAACGATGGCAGCTCGGCGAAGAATTTCTGCGGAGGCTCTCTCTATGTCGGGGGAAATTATCAGCTCTGAAATTCAAAAATACATACGGGAAGTCTTTCGCGTACATGATAGTCCGAACTCCCACTCATGCCGCGACTGACGTTCGTTATATTGAGTCTCAGAGATCGCAGGTTCCCCAAGACGTTTTGCAGCCGCTCAACCGTCTCGGTCTCGGTCGGATTGACGTTTTCTAGATCCCTCAAGGCCAATTCGCGGACTGGCCGAGGCAATGAAGAGAGAACAGTCAAGAGGCGGTTCATTACTGCGGTCCGGAAGTCTGATGATTGCGGAACCTCGTAGTAATCGTATTCATCACATTCGTGGTGGAACCGGAGGGCGACAGTCTCTAAGCGCGGGAGATCTTTCAGACGGTCAAAGACGGCCCAAAACCGTGGATGAAGACCGGTGTCATCTTCGGCGTCTTCGTGTTCGTAATATTGCGAACCCATATCCTGATAATCATCAGTGAGAGCGCGCCTGGATGGTCTTACCGTCATCACTCACCTGTTCCGGATCCCAGGTATTGAGATAGATTTTCGTCACATACGACGCTAGCTTCGGATTCTCCAAGATCTGGTTTAATCTATCGCAGCTCGCGTCGGTTGGATAAACAACGGCGGCGTTAAAGACCCAGCGTTGGCCGACATCACTCAATTGTTGGCTGGCGAGCCGGAGCGCCTTTCGCGTCTTCAGATTGAGGAGGGAGAAAATCCGGTCGATGAGCTCGGCCGGCAACAAAAGAAATTGTGCCATTTTTGCCAATTTGGACTCCTAATTGCACAAATACCTGGCGATGAGTAAAGTATTGGCTTTATACTTGCCGAGTGTCGATCCAGGCACCAGTTCAGGCAATCAGAGGAGGCTCCAGGTCTGCCTACGCGCCGCACCTGCCTGACGAAATCCAAAACGCTTGGCCAGGCTTGGCGTGACGCGCTAGGTACCGTATGTATGGAACGAAGGAGCCCGGGAATATACGACATGGCCACTACCTATTGGGGGATTATGGAGTTAGTAACAGTTTGCGAGTAAGGCAGCCGCCGTTGCACGCAGCGTCAAAGACCTTGCGTTCGCTGATGGCACCCAAGAGTTGGTTCGCGGCAGACAGTTCCGCTCCGTCAGATGATGGCGTCCAGTCAACGCGTGGTAGATCAAGATGCTTCATTCTAAATGTCTCGCTATGGAAGGGGCAGGTAAATATCGAGAGTTAAACCCAGGAATGCCTACTAAACAGGCAGAAAGTCACTAGTTCCGTCACCGGCCTCCCCGCTGATCGAGTTGGCAATTGCCTCGAGCCTTCTGGAGACGATTCTCCAATTATTGTCTGCACTGGTAAACCTGCATAGCGAGACGTGATCCACGTTTAGACCGCGAATTTGCTCATTCGCTTGCCCCATTCTTGCGGACCCTTCAGAAACGACCTACAAACAAGAACACCAGTGTTAAGAGATATTACCCTATAGCGGGAGAAAACATACAATGACACCATTTGTAGCTCTCTGCTCGAAGAACGTTGTTATGTCATAGTTCGGAGCGATCTCGCTGAAGCCGGTGGTGAGTTCAATCAGGGGCGCTGACCACGTCGCTAAATCATCAACCAAATCTGTTTGATCGATCAGCACGGCTTCTTGGATACTAGTGAGGTATGCCGCCACGTCCGAGCCCTGATGCGGGGTCCCGAAGAACAACATCGCTTTCGTCGAGGCTGCTATGTTTCCGAATAATCTCTGGCGCTCATTTGCATACCGGAGGGCCTTGATTTCATCAGTCAAGCCATAGAGCTAAGAAGTAGGCAACGGAGTCTGACGCTTTTAACAATGAGACCGCCAATGGAATGGCAAATGAATATTATGGGCCTGTTCCTGTGCTGTAGAGTTTCAATGTAGTAGCGTTATGGTTAGCTGACAAAACCGCATCAAGAGACTATGCCTTCAGGAAAGATTCGTACCACCCGAGAAGCACGTATGTCTGCGAGATCACTGAGAAGGTCCTCTGCAAACGTGAAGAGTCTCCCAGGAGCCATCGATGAAAGCTCACGGAAGAAGCTTTGAGGGTTGTAGCCAAATGCCATAATACGTGCATCCCGGAACGAGGATAGTTCGGGCAGTAGATCTCGAAGCCAGAGCGTCGTGCCCTTCGTCCATGTTGACCGCGCATCTCCAAGGCCGTGCACTGCTATAACACTATGGATGGTTAAACTGGTGCTTTGAGTTGATGGATGGACCTTAACGTACTCGAAGCCAAAGGGCAAATTCCGTGTCGAGCTAGGGTATAGCTGGTGAAGGCCTAGGGAAAGTTCCTCACGCTGATCAGCTTTCATCTGCGTAGATAACGGGCCAGTAGTAGTGTTCACGATGGTCACCATTGGCGGCGGCTCTGTTGTATTTCCATCTGAGGTCGCGTTATTGCGTCCAGAAACTCGTCGCCCTGCCATCGATCTTGCACTATTGCGGGTTGTGCTACCATCCGAGGTCGGCCGCCTCGCCGTAGAAAACGGAGGGACGCATTTTAGGAGCTCCTTTGCGTACGCAGCAGCGTTTCCCGCGGCACGAGGCTGCCATGTCTTGTTTTTATGCGAGTCTGCGTAATCAGAGATTCCCCGAATGACAAGACAGGGCAGGATATTCAGAAGCCCAGCAGCCTCCATCTCAAAGCAGAAGACACCTCCAAACTCGCTACTTAGTTTATCCCTTCTGACTCCATCACGCATTACCTGGTTACCCGACGCAATCAAACCGCAATGGAGAACAATGCTGGGGTCATTTTTATCCCGCTCAGGCCGGGTGACTACCATTATCGGGTCACAATTTTCACACGTCGGACCATCTTGATGTTTATAATCTGCCCGGAATAGACGGTCGGGCGTTGTGTTTGTCTGGCGAAAGGCCGCCAATGTTTGCAGCGACCTGAGATGAGATCCTATTTCGCTAGTGCCCGTTTCGAGTATCCACCTCAATTTGGAGAGAGCCGAAAGGAGCACTAGCGGGGGTCCGTTGAGATGCCCTATGCGACGATGTTGCCCGTCAGGCTCGACCTTTCCGAAATCATAATGTATCACCCCGCCGTAGCCTCGTGTAGGCTGACTTATGACCACGTCACCAAGTCGTATATCCGCTTCAGGACTCGGTACCCCCGCCCCAATGCCAACGAGGAGACCGACACGGAGAGCTGGGAATTTATGTAGCACTTCGACAACGGATGTAGCGGCTGACGTGGTTCCGATATGGCCGGCAGGCAGGCAGACAACGACAATTTTGTGTGAGCCTATCCGACCCAAGGTATACAGTGTGGTGTCATCACTGCCATGCTCGTAGTGCTGGTCCAACATGGCTGTTGCAGCGCTGAATTCAATTGGTAGGGCGGCGATCCACGCGACATGATAATGTTCTATGTCCGGTGTGGATGGCGGCATTATTATGGTGTTTCATAAACCGAATAATGACACTATATCGGAAAGCTGGGTTTTAGTAGTGGTTATATCACCGAAGCTCTGCTGGAAGACGGGTTGAGTCTTTGTGACCGAGGAGACAGCAGGGCCACAAAAGCAGAGGCTGTCCACACGTGATTGGATTTCTACCTGACGCTGCGTGTGCTGTCACACCCACTTGTCCGCCTGCCATTAGGCGGTTGTCCCTACAGGGGTATGTATAGGCTAGTGTTCATTGGGCTAGACTTAGGCAAGAGCTGGCACCCCCCTTCTATTGCTCAACGCTACTTGATGCTGTACTGCTTCCAGATTATCTTTTATGAGGTACAACTTTACAGTTCATTCCGAGACTAAGCTAACGTGGTAGGTATCAGACTGATCATCTTCTCTTCCGCAATGCCGCAGAAAATAGTTCAAGCAACTGGTGATCGTTAGCTATACGCTACGTTAAGGTACAAACTGGGAGGCAGGTTTCCTTACGGCGGACGCATATTCTTTATCTCCTTCGCCCAAATCTCTTTTGACTCCTTTTTGCAACTCGTCAAGTTTTTTGGGGGAGCAGTACACCACATCTTTGATCTTTGCGTCCTCTTCAACGCGTTTGAGAAAGTCCGTGGCGTGCCCATCGTAGCCAATTTGCGAGATTAGGAATATAGACCGTATGTTCCAGCATGGGCCGTTTTTGTATGCGAAGATCACATCCTGCAGCTTATCGTCATATTCTACGTTTGCCTAAAGCCGTTGCTCGTCAGGTTTAGTCATGATATTCAACGAGCGCACCTGAAGTGTTGGACTTTGGCCATACCTTTCCGTCTGTGATGATAATTGTAATGACTGGCTTTTCTCGCTTGGGACCCGAAAGTATCGGTTTGATCACAAGCTCGTCTAGACGAGTGCCGAGCATGGTGGAACCACCATACGCGGCACTCGCCTCCATATTTTCGATATCGTTCACACTCAAGTTGTCCCACTTGTCGCACTTGTGTCGTTCATTCTTGCCATTCTTATTCAGCATCCGTAGAGAAAGTCCATATCCAGTCAACCGTGTTGCAATTTTGGCAATCTGGATAAGGGTTTTCCAAAGCAGGACCCGTCTGGCTTCCATCGAACCACTGTTGTCTGCTGACCGTTGGTCAAGCTCTTGAGTCTCAGGAGATGGTGACGCACCGCATAGAACCACAATATCGTATTTAGTAAGCTTCACCAGCCCAGGCAGGTACTGTGGGGCGACAATCCAGTCCGCCATTTTCAGTTTTACCGCTAGAAGCATTTTCCTATACCGGTCGACGGGGTCTGGGTCTGAAAGGGGAAAGATGGGTGATTCGCGTAAGATAGAAATCTCCTCATCGTCGGGGTTATCTTGCTGTTTCGCAGTCAACCACTATCAGGTTCGCACGTAGCATGTGGTGGGTTAACTTACCTTTAGCCGATCAGACTTATTTAGGAAAGAGATAGCCCTCTCGTTGGAAACCCCGCTCTCTTCGGCGTAGAGCAGAGCTGTTCTGCCTTCGTTATCTCTCATCGTTGTGTCCGCTCCGGCCAGGAGCAGAGTATTGACAATCTCCTCATTTCCATTGCCTGCGGCTACATGAAGTGGTGTGTGACCATTGTTGTCTGGAAGTTGGATGTTGACGCCATACTTGATTAGAAGGCGAGCTGCGTTGGTATTTCCGACAGTGACGGCGATGTGTAGAGGGGTCTGCCCATTGTGGTCCCTGGCTTCCGCCTTCGCTCCCTCCAGGATGAGAATCTCGATGAGAATCTCGACGACTTCGCCCCTGTTGCCGTTCTCGTCTTTTCTGCGCGCCGCGACCTCTTCGGTCTGCTTTCCCGCCACACCCTTGTGGAGAGGAGTTTCTCCGTTGTTATTCCGCGCAGAGAGGGCACTTCGATCCTGTTGCAGTAGGATCTGGACGATTTGAATAGCCCCCGCACCTGCAGCTAGATGGAGAGGAGTGTTGCCATTTCCATCGCGTGCTGTGACATCGGCATTGTGCGCGATCAAGGCCTGTACGTTCTCAGATCCCTCATCTCCACAACTAACGGCTACATGAAGTGGTGTTTGGCGTGAACTATCTTGTTCGTTAACTGACACCCCATAATCCAGCATTACCTGCACGTTCCTGACACTACGCGAGACTGCAACGTGCAACGGGGTTCGCCCAGCGTCGTTCTTTACATCCGTGCGAGCCCCCCAGGAGAGCAGCCAGTTCGCGGCCGTCGGGTTATCGGATGATATGGCTTTAAAGATCAGTGTTTCTCCATTCCTTGGATCTGGTACTTCGGTGGAAGCTTTGAGACGCCGCAGTAGTGTAGCGACTGCGCCCCGATTGTGTTCTATAGCAAGGTACAAGGGTGTGAGCCCATCCTGATCCGGAATATCCTTGTCAAATTCAGGGTTCTGGAGAAGAAGGCTTGCTGCAGTCGCACTCCCCTCTCTCGCTGCCTGATGGAGAAATGTTGCGTCCGTTCCATTCTCAGGGCCATTGGCGGTTACATTGATCAATCTCTCGAAGACCTTCTCCTTACCTTCGCTGGCAGCTATGTACACTGGCTTGAGCCCGTTCGTCTTCTGATCAACGTTGGCGTGTCGCTCTACGAGCGCATCGCAGATGTGGTGGCACCCGGAATGGGCAACGACTGATAACGGGGTGCGGTCATCGTCATCCTTCTCGTTGACATCAATTCCTTTTTGAGCCAAAAGTAGGTCTACAACAGATCTGTGTCCATTCTGCGCTGCTAAAAGGAGTGGCGTACGCCCGCGGTCATCTTTACGATTCACCTCATCGGGCTCTTGCAGCAGCGGCAGCAGTTGTGCAACCACCCTGTCATGGCCCAGCTCGCTGGCGATATGGAGGAAGGTCACGGACTTTGCACGAGAGCTTTCCCCTGTTCCTCGTGCTATTTTGCAGTAGTGGCTGACATTCGTGTGGTTCACAAGGTTCTGTAGTATATCTCCCATGTCCGCTTCTGATTCATGAAGATGCACAGACCAGTGGAGAGCGGCATACTTCTCAAAAGAGTCTTCTTTCCATTCATCCCGAGAATATTGATACTGTCGGGGGTTGATAAGGAACTCGAGACACACCCGTGCAATGTTTGCGTGATAGACTCTCACGTCCGGCTGTTCGCGTAACAGAAATTTCCGAATTAATGGATAACTCATTAGTCGTGCCATGCCATCTTCAGTATCGATTTGATTATGACCCCACTTGGCTACCAACTTCGAAAAATTAGCCTCGGGCGAGGAAGACTCTGGATGCTGTATGCGGATGGCCACTCGTAGCACATTGGTATGGAGAAGCTGCTTTCCATAAACCAGCCACTGAAATAGTGTCCTCCCTTCCTGCTCAACATCGTCTAAACAAATGGTCAGTAGACCTGGCCGGGGTCGGGAAAGTCCAAGTCGACTTATTATCATGATCTTAAAACGGAACTTGATACGAGAGACCGGGGAGAGTCCAGACTCTAAACGGGAAACGATCGCGTCGACACGGGACTCGGGGACATGGTCAGGCATGTCAACAATGAGGTAGATGGGTTTGTCAAAAGGTCGATAGAGAAGTGACGTCAAGCACTGACGAAGTTTGAGTAACTGCCCGTCGTGCATCCTGGGCTGGCTGGGATGCATATCCGTCAGGCCAAGGTCTCTCACATGTACCTTGGCTTCCTCGTGTAGAACCGCCAGGTAAAGCAGAGTACTGATAATACGAGACTCGACGTCATCAATATCTAGAGTCCCATCGTCCAGGACGACTTGCGCCGGTTCCATGCTATTGTTTTTGGCTACCCAGTCAGCGAGGCTGCGGGTATATCCGAGTATCCCATATACCAATAAGATTGGAGATCGTTCATTTCTCCTCCATTCATTAAACTTAGCATGATTGTTAATCCAAGTGCATGTAGCAAATTCTTGGCCTAATTCGCCGCTCTCCCTTTTAGCTTGATCCCATTGGTAAAGAGATTCTTTTCCATCCCTTTTGAGATTCTCGTAGATTCGTGCTGTTTATTGCGTTACCAACCTCGATCAGAATTTTTGGGATGGTTGCAATGCTACTCACCGTTGGCCCTGATCTTGTCCCGGATATCTGTTATGATGGCTTCGAGCCGCCGTGTAACACGGATATGATGATCATCCCCTTCCTGAAACCGGCAGATATCCATGTGGGTTTTCGCAAGCCCAACTATACGCTCGTTGGGGAGGCCAAGCCTGGTGGACCCTTCATGAACAACCTTGCGCACAGTTTTAGCCCGACCAAACCCAGTCATAATCGTGGGTACATACCACTGGCCCACCCATCTCATAGAAAGTGGTTATATCGATATTTCTGGAAATGGCTGCAAATGGCGATATCCTGTCAACTACAGAAATCGACCACGTCCCGAGCTCGTCAAGGAGGTCAGATTCTGGGTCAGTCGCAGTACCTAAGCTGCGCGCGTACAACTCCCAGTCCTCACGCCTGGCGCCTTGATGGGGAGTTGCAAAGAATACAATCGCCCTCGTCGCCTCCAGGATGTCCAGAAACTGGCCCCTGTACTGGTTGGCTTGGATGAGAGCCTACATATTACGCGGTCAACGGATAGAGGTTAGAGCGTTCCGAAATGAGGGCGACCGAAAGCAAGAACCACATACAGCTTTGATAATAAGGCCTCCGAGAGAATGCCCGATGAAGATAATACTTCTCTGTTTTTGCTAGCCGGATTGATAAGACACGGTGCCTGTCGTGGGTGGTACTTTGGGAATGGCCTACCTTGCCCTGTTTTCGGCTATCAGACAGATCACTGAGCAGATTTTCTGCGACCGTAAAGATTCTCTCCGACAAATTCGAATCTCGCCCTGCTGAGTACCCAAATGTCATAATTCGCGTGTTTGCTCCCCAAGGAGGACTTTTCCCGAATGGCTTTAGCCAGTGAAAGCCCTTGGGCGACGGCCACTCCCACGTTTTCTCGCGGTGGCCACCCAGTCCGTGCACGGCGACGATGCTAAATATGATATTAGCCCCTGCTGAACAATCCACTAGAGTTCATTGGAGTCCCGTCAATCTCACTCTATTCTCTCACATTCCTCTGGCTGGCCTGTGGTCTCTTCCTCTGCGTCAATTCCTTCAGGGCTATTGGGCTGTATGGAGTTGTTAGAGATGCACATACGGCAGTCCAAATGACTCACCAAATCATCGCCGTCCATCTGGTTACCAGCACCCTGCAACCGCCGATCCTGCATTGTCGATGTAAATTTGTCCTCTGGGTTCAAACCGTCTCCCCGAACAACGTTTGTACTGCTGATCCGAGCTGCAACAATCGATTCTGTCGCCTCATTATCGACGACGTTGCCGTTCTCAGCAGAGTCCGGCGTCGATAAGAAGTCAGTGGGCGCAGAATAGTCGCCTACAATGGAGGGCTCGCAGGCTTTGGAGATGCTATCATGAGATTTTGCTGGCGGGTCTGGCGAGCCCGTGCCGGTCGATGTGGTCTCGCTCAGCTCTACTTCCGGCTGGGAGACTGTACCATTGTGTGATTTTTGTTCCACTGAGGAAAGGGTTCCATGGCTATTTTCGATATCTTCTGCTGGGCTAGATGCAGTGCTCTTCTCGTGTGTCATGTCGCTCGAGTTGCTGTGCTCGGGTTCCTACATACGGTTAGAAGAACTAGAGACCCCATTAGCTGGTCTACTAACGTCATAAATACCCTGCCCTGTGGTCCCAGCAATGTCGTCCACCTGGTTTTGGGAAGTGGCAGACTCTTGTTCTGGGGGTTCCTGGGAGGCGTCGACCAGAACTGCATCGTCTTCCCCGGCACCTTCCTCACCTTTGCTGTAGTCACTCATTCTTGTGTGCTCCTAAGCCAAGCCACGGGACAGATACTGAATGAAGAGGCTATGCGCTTGGAAGCAACGTTATTTTTGTGGTACCGATCACGACCATAAGCGGCTTTTATTAGAGTCCCAGGAGGCTTTTCAACCCGTGTGACGCACTCCCTTTGTCATTCATAATCACACAGCCTTGTCGCGACAATTGCCTGCGACGAGCTCTGAGCAGCAGAGAGTAGTTCCTTCGCAAACCCATACTTCAGCGCATGTCATACTGCGCCCCACTATTGCCAGCGGGGGCCTGACCGGTTGCCTAGAGAGCCTCGGACAAATAACTCGGACATTGGGCTTCGCTGTTGGCGTGACTGGGTCAACGTGTAAAACAAACACATTATCACGGATATGTTCATGCATGGAGCTGCAGTGTGATCCATCACGCAGCCCGTCAGCGTCTCAGCGGTACTGTACATACCAGGGATTGGCTGTCGAAGTCCGCGCTCTGCTGGTGGGCGAAAACAGAAATGTGGCGGAAGATGTGCCCCGTCTCTTTCGATCGATCTGCACGTATTTCTCAGCCGACCCCCCGCCCCGCCGAGTGTATGAATTCATTTGCACAGTGGAGGGGTGAGTTGGTCAGTAAGCCAGGATCTTGTTCCCTCTGGCCTCGCTTTTGGCAATTAGACGTTCAGCGACCCCGGATACTCTTGAGATAACCGCAAATCCCCAAATTTAGTTCCATCCAGTCTTCCAACAAGCGTCCGTATGGGCCTGCTCTCAGTATAATGGAGGGGGATCCTTCATCAAGCGTGGCTGTGACAGCCTTGCACTAGTAGCTTCAGTCGGACTTCGCTTCGGCTGAAAGGACAGGGGAAGACGTGTACCTCCCTGATAGGATCAATTACGATAATTCAATCTTCGTCTACTCTCTGTAGTAGTGGTACTGTCCTATCAAATGTAGAAAGAAAAGTAAGATTTCAAGGTTGGTTGTGATAGACAGTCAACACGATACTAGCATTTTTCTCCGCCCGGGAAACCCAAAAAAAAAAGACGAAGAAACAGATATCTCCTCGGCGCAACGCACAATGAACCATAGGATCACCTACACCGGTCCAAACTCTCAAACCTTTGCTTCAGGCTGGCGTCGTTGGCCACTTGAGTGGCAAGAGGCTGCAAGGTCTGCAACTCGGCGAGGTCCTCGATATCTGCGACGATGGCATCCAAGTGATTACTGACAATACGCCAGTTGGCATCCGTTTCGGTAAACCTGCAGATATCCAGATGGTCTGCATCGAGAGCGCGGGATTGTTCATTCTTCTGGCCCATTTTTGCGACAGCCTCGGGCACAATCTGCGATCGAATAAGCAATTACAAACAAGTGAAGGGGGGAGAATGCACCTACCATGACTCCCTTCGTCACACGCCTTTCATAGAACGAAGTAATCTTGATTTGCGTTGCCAGGTCCGCAAACTCCGTCGTCAGCTCCGTCAGCATATCGGACCAGACCTCCAGTTCAGAGATGACATTGGATTTTTCAATCTTGGACTGTCCCAGACGTGCAAAGAACGCCTCCCATGCTTGTTGGCTCGTTCCCTGATGCGGGGTACTGAAAAAAATGATCGCCCTCGTGGAATCCACAATATCGCCGTAGAGCCCGCGCCGAAGAATGGCATGTCTCAGCGCCGACTTTATAACGAGCCCGCCAAGGGAATGACCCACGAAAATTATGGGGCGATCCTGGGCACCCCTGCGACGGAAGTTTTTGAGGTCGCTGACGAGGATTTCCGCACAGGTGAATGTGCGGGCTCTGTGCACATCCGCGTTCTTGGTGAAGAAGCCGCTCGTATTATACCCGAAGGTGAGGATTCGGGAGTTCTCGAAGCACTCAAGCGTCGGGAGGAGGTCCTTAGGCCAGTGAGTCGTACCCTTTGCCCAGGTTGTATAGGAGTCTCCACCTAGACCGTGGACGAAGACAATACTTTGTGCGCGGTAGCGCAGTTAGCCCCTGTACACGTTCTCCTCCCCTGGTATCGGGTCAGTTAAAGCAGCGATTACTCACTCTAGGCTAAACTCTCTTCGCCGGCTCTGGGCAGGATGAACCTGGAAAAGGCCGTCTGACTCACGCTATGGAAGTTAGCGTCCAATACCTGTAGGGTACAGGGTGACTTTGATGGATCGTACCAGGGTACTGGACATTTCTGCAGCAGGCTGAGTATACGTAGGAGTAGGGATACCTGTAGGGGTGGGTACAGCCTTTGAATACAAGATTCCCATGATCCGCGAGCAAGACCGTAGCGACATTCAGTAAATCCGGGAGACAAGAGTGTCTATAAAATTTTCACCGAATGTATATTCAGGCGCCGTTATAGAGAGTGGCCGGTGTGTTGTTGGGCATAACATTTATCGTAACGTTGGAACTCAGAGAGATTGGGCTCCTATCCCCCCCTGTGCAGCAGTCTGGAGCTGACAATACCACTGTGCGCTCTCAGGCTGGTAGGTTGCGCTGCCCATCGAAAAGTGTATCAGAGAAAGCGGCTCTGACGACCAATGACAGCGTGGCAATTGACATGCCACGTCCAGAAGGCTTGACGAGGCTCAGACTCGTCACCGACTGCTTTCCCTTTCCAAAAAAGGTTGAAAAAGCCCTCCGATGGGAGGACTTGGGGAGATGGTTTTTTTTTTCTTTTTTTTCTCTCATTGGTGATATCAGCGTGATACGGTAATTATAAATGACTCAACCTGGCCGATTAGGCTGAACAGGGCTTTCAGCTCGTGATATGCCTTCGCACGAATGTCTTCTTGCATTGGAATTTTTTTGCTGAGATTAGCACTGAGGTTTCGCCGACGGTCAAAACCACCCCCATAACGCCTTTGTATAACTCGTAGCTCAACTATAGTCTATATATGAAACACGTTCGAGTACTCTGTTATGGTTATATTCATTACCTTTTCTCGTCCACTGGAGAGGTGCACTTGCAACATGAGGTCAGTATTTCTTGTGCGAATCGATGCCACGTTGTGTCAATTTTCTCTTAACTAATCAATTTGAAAACTTGTTGCGCCTCCGGATGGACAGGGCCTAGGGACAATAGACATGTGGTGTTGCCCAAGCAGACAGATATGGGTCTAAGTGCTTAGTGGCACATGTAGACTGGGGTCCTGTGCTTGCCAACCCCAGGTACACGGAGCTTCATCGTCTTTTCTTTTCTTGTGTTAAGCTTCATGCTATTTGTTCAGATGCGTCCCCACTCTCCTCGCGGCCATGTACTCACCGTGTTTGAGTGTAATCTGTAATCCGGCAGGGATGACAGTCCAAGCCAAGCCCGCAGTGTCATTGACTCATGGGTGATCGTACTGGCACAGCGGCCATAAAATAGCGTTTGCAATGATCGGCCGGTATTGGGATGATTTACAGGACCAGTACAAACCCTAAGCCCAACTAAAGGTATGTAAGCAAATCCACCCTGGCGGAGCCTCATTTGTGGCAATATCTATGCCGCCTGATAATTCACAATGCTTGGCCACCTAATCTTGGCGCGACAAGCTTGAAAGGATTAATACCACAACCTTACTCACGTAGCGTAGTCACCAGGGCGAAGAGATAGTGAACAAACAGATGGCATGACTAACTTCAGGGTGGATTGAAGTCGCGATATGCCCTCATGTGCTCCTAGGGACTTCAAATACTGTACATACCACCCAGAATCCTCCCCGTTGATAGTGTGTATCGATGGGACCCTATTCATCAGCAGAAATATTCTTGCGCAAGACATGGTAAGTTCTGGAATTATCGGTCGCAAGAAAGTACAAGTCTTAGTTTACGTTTCAGAGGCCGATGTCACGAGTCGTACATTACCTAAAATCTCCACACCCCCAAACTCTGATACAGCTCTGCAAACGAGTAAGTTGATACCCCAGATCTGCAGCCGACAATGGCCTCCCCGAATCTGGGAAACGGGAAGATGAAAGATCAACGGGCAAAAAGCTACCGAGACATCTATTGCTTTACAGTATGCTTCGGCCACGCGTTAGTTGCACCCCTCCCAACCCCTCCTCGGAAAGCCTCGGAAAGCCTCGAAAAGACTGGAAGCATATCGGCGACCTACGATTCCAAGCGACAGGCCAAGAAGGCTCATGTCTTCGCATGGACTGAAGTGATAATCTCCGGTGGTGCAAAATACCCCGCAGCTACTCAAAGTGAGTGGGATCGGACCCAGAGAGAAACTAGAGAGACTAATATCCCCGTTATCGCTAACCTCCAGGACAACTACGGACGGATGTCCTCTCTTGCTCTCAAAAACACGTCTCCATCCCAGCCAAATCGCTCCTCGGTGCAGCTGGAGGCCCATTTCTGAAACAATGCGTAACGGAGGGCAACGGGCCTTTCAAATCCAACGGCGAAGTAGTTGGGATCGCGAAGGAATCTCAACACAGTCGAAAATAATCGTAAGACCAGTGTTTTCCTGGCTATTCCAGAGCATCGAGCACGCTCAACAAATTCTGCTGGAATGTCCTCAAAATGCAACTCGCGCAATGAGAGAGCAGAGACAGTCTCCCTGCGGTCTACGGACCCTCGTCACACACCAGACGCCAATTTCCGATTCTGTGACGAATGTGGATATGCTGACCATGATCTGAGCGCTACGGCTCATGGCATAGAAGTTGCACGGGAAATGTTTAGTGAAGCCGTCAAGACGGTCGGGAAGCATGTTAAAGAACACCCTGGGCCTGAAGTCCAGGGCGGAGCTGTTAAGAAGTATATTAAAGGCACGGCCTTGTCCTACCATGCGGCAAGTATCTGCGCAACGGGTAGTGATGATGATTCCTCTTCTTGTTTGGATTCCAAGTTTCGTGTTCGGGGCGTTGATGGACTACGAGTCGTGGATTTGTTGGTCCTCTCTTATGTATCAGGCGCATACCCCACGCTGCCCATTTTTATGATTTGTGAAAAGGTAGTAGATGGAATCTTAAAAGCCGCTAAGCTAGGTTGATATGCTAATGTTACATACACAGTATATTCTTTAGGCTGTGGTTAACTTTTAATAATTTAGCGCCTGGTTCCCCTTGAGATCATGCCCCTGCTCTATCTTAGCCACACGCTCACGCTTACTCCTAACCTAATCCTGCTTAGCGATCTTCAGCGACGCTGTAGTGAGTTCCTTCTCTAATCCCAGGGTCTTGGCCGCGAATACCAGAAGCAGACCCCGGCTTCCGGGGCATTGTGCGAAAGCCCATGGTTATCCCCTTTTAATATCTTGATCTCGCGCTCGCCCTTGGTGCTATATTGCTTCTAGAGGGATTATGAACACGATGGTGAGAGGCATGTATCCCCACCTCCGTGGAGGAGGAGAAGTGGGCGGGGGCTTAGTTTTGAGATGCCCGAGGTCTGTGCAGTCTGCGAGGCGACGGTGGTGACTCCCACGACTCGCTCAGGCTCGAGCTCCGCAATGGTGAAGCAGGGGCTGCCTCTGAAGGACTAGCTGGTGATGACAAAGTTGGTGGATTGGAATTTCTCCTCGAGGTAGTCCATCGCTGCGACTACATCGGGGACGCAGTACTGCGTTCGTGCCGGAACTCGATAGTCCAGCCGGACAGCGGGAATGCCCAGAAGGAGGGCGAGCTTGTCGGCGAGGGACGGGTAGATGCCTATTCACAGAGACACGATTACGATCTACTTCAATTGCCAGGAATCGGCGAACAGGGCATACCAGAGGGGCCACTTACACCACCTCCTGCGCCGCTGATGAGCACGACAGCCGCGCTGTTCACCTTGAACACATCGTAGTGGCGCGGTTCATGCAGGATCGCGGGTGCTTCGTGGTCGAGTGGATCGTGCACTGAAATTTGGACGGGGTGAGCTTTGACTTGGTGGCGTCTCGCCTTGTCAAGCTTGGGCGGATGGATTGGGCCTAGGCTGGATAGCGGATGATTAAGTGTAGTCATGCTGTAGCTAATTAACCTGAATGGATAACAGTTGTTTTGAAGGTGTATTGTAGTAACATTTCATTTGCGGGGAGATAGTTGACATCATCCGTGGCTGATCTCCGGTGACGGATCCGGAAGTGGCGACTACCATCCATGGGAATAATATCTTTCAATTTTCATATCAATTCCATAACGCCTCATGCTAACCTGAATTTACTATCTAATTCTGCTTTGCCAGCAAAGACTGGTCGTAGTGGACAACACTCTCAAGCAATGTCTGGGTGCCCAGCGCACTGTCTACTTGTTAGCATCTCATCGGGCAAATGAATTTGGAGTTGAACGTACCAATCTTCCGGCGTGCAATACTCGGTCGGATGATGACTGACTCCATCTCTGCAAGGGACGAAGATCATCGCTGACGGGCAGTGGCGGCTCGTGTAGACCGTATCGTGGCCGGCGCCGCTGGTGATCTTCATCCAACCTTCGGACCCAACAAGGCCCTCCGCCGACGATTGGATTGAGTCAATGCTGTCGGCGTGGAACTTGACAGCGGGAGAATCTGTATCGTTCGTCCACTCGAAGCTGATACCCTTCCCGTCCTGTTGAGCAATTTCCGCAAACGACTTCAGGCACTCGGCCTGCACGGCCTTGACCACCTCGTCCTCCGGATGCCGGATGTCGAGGGTAAAGACCACATTCGAGATGACAGTGTTGATAGACGAGTTCTCGGGAATCTTCAGGATTCCCGTCGAGGCGAGTGCTCCGTGGCGCTTGGCGGCTTCGTTGCTAGCAACAATCATCTTGGACGCTGCGAGCAGCGGATCCCGACGAGCGCTCAGAGGAGTTGTGCCTGTGTGAGCGTCCTGTCCAGTGACGGTGAAGCTCAGCCAGCGATATCCCTGCGCGCCGGTGACGACTCCAATCGAGCGTCCGGTGTCTTGAATGATAGGACCTTGCTCAATGTGCAGCTCGAAGTGGGCGCCGAGAGGATACGCCTCGTGCGAGGCAGGGATTTCCCCGAGATAGCCGTGTCGCTCGAGTTCAGATTTCAGCGTAACATTCTGGTCGTGGATATCGCGCAGGTTCCAGGCGTCCTTGATCGGAATCGCTCCGGCCCAGACTCCAGACGAGCACATGGATTTAGGGAATCGAGCTCCCTCCTCGCTAGATTATCGGCATTAGCTTTGCCATGGTTAATCAATCAGGAGTATAGTCAACGTACTTGGTCCAGTTGACAATTCCCACATCGTAGTTGGTCTGAAACCCATTCTCCTTCATCGTGCGCAGAACCTCGAGGGCACCCATTACACCGAGATTCCCATCGTAGCGCCCACCACGAGGCTGTGTATCGAGATGACTGCCCATGGCGATCATCGGCTTGGATGAGTTCAATTTTCCCTTTTGTCGCGCAAACATATTGCCCATCTGGTCGACAGACAGGGAACAGCCAAGCTCCTCAACCTCGCCTGCGAACCAGCGGCGCACGCGCGCATCGTCATCGGTGAGGGTCAAGCGCGCCATGCCGGTGTCAGTCTCCCCCCTAATGATTAATGTTTAGTTACGGACTGAAATTCGAGTGCGGGAGTACTCACTTTCCCCAGCGATGCGAGGCTCCCCATTTGCATGTCTCGTGAAGCGTCTCCCACAGTCGCCCCTGGTTGATCTTGAGGCCAGACGGCGTCACCTTGGGGATTTTTGCAAGCCTCATTGTAATGCGATAATGTTGTGTAGGAGAATAAATTAATTTGAGATCAAAGTTCGGCTACGCAGATTTTATCTGAAGCTGGTCGGCGACGCCTTCTGTCGACAAGTGGGCCGCGACGCTGTTGCGCCCTCCTGCGACATGGAAAATCGACACCAACTGTAGCTTCGCCGAAATCGAGACAATAAAAATTAGTATATTATAAATTACTCGGGAGGAATTGTTTTATAGAGAGGGAAATAGAAAATATCGCTTTTGTTTGATCGTATCTCGTTATTTAGTCATTTACGCGAGCGTCTCCAAGCCCTCCCGAACATGCGCCGGCAGGTAAAATACGTTCGCCAGGCCCATACTCAACGGCCCATTCAACCGCACGAGCCCGAGATCCATCAGATCCCACCCGTTGCCCTGGCTCTGTAGTGCCTGTTGCCACATGTACACCAACTTCTTCGCGCGCACCGCGTGCTCCTTCGTCGGCGCTTGCACAAGCAGGATCATCATGAAGTTACTCACTGTCGCGAAGCCGATTCGGCACCCTATTATTAGCGTTAGTTGGAACGATTATAAAACGAATGGACTGAATCATGAGAAGGGACGCGTACACGAGTACCAGAACGAGGACATCTCCCGTGCCTGCATTTGCGATATGAGTCGCAGCATGCTCGCGGCGCAGTTTTCCGCTGCGTTGAGAATGATCGGGGTGGACTTGTCTTCTTCGTTGATGTTCACCGCGGGAGCCTCCTCGTCTACGATATCCTCGACATCGATGATCTGTGCGATATAGTCATCGACGGTCAGATCCGGGAAGAGTGGCAGGGGTTCGGTTTCATCGATTAGGCGTGGCGGTGGTGCAGAACGGACCATCGGCCGGAGCAGTGCGCGGAAGATGAAGATCTCGAGTAAGAGGTAGGCAAAATGGACACATGTCGACAGTTCGGGACGGTCGGATGTACCAGTTTGCATGGGTGGTGGGAGGAGCGAGAGCCATTCTTGTAGCTGTCGCAGAAGCACACGAGCGGTTTGCAGGGAATCGGGGAGGTTGGGTGAGAGCCGTTGGGCTGCGTGGAGGGAGCTAAAGCTGTTAGCATAGAACGTAGACAATGGAATAGAGGTTAGGGACATACTATAACGATAGCTGGATGTCGTCTGCGATGCGTGCCATTTTCGCGATCCGCATGAACCGATCCGCAGGGGCACCCTCAAAGTCCGACTCGTCAAGGTCGGTGACATCCCACTCATCCTGCCGGATATACGGTGGCCTGCCGAAGAGAAGGGCGCGCCATTTATCCTCACTGTATATTGCCCACCAGAGACGTCGCCGGAGCCGTCGTTCCCAGAGCGGCATGCCCATCGGTCGGCACTCAAACTGCAGGCCCAGAGCTGCGGATATCCCAACCATCATCCCGACGAACGACCAGTGAAACGGCGTATCCGCGACTGAGCTTTGTTGTGGGCCCTCGTGTGGTTTGTGGAGATACAGAATGCCGGCTTGGAGGACGGAGAGATGCGGTGTGTGGATCTCCTCGAGTATTAGATCGAGGCTTAGTCGCCATAACTGAGCCGCTGGCGGGGGCTGGAAGGCATATACAAGAGAGAGTGACTCGTCGAATTTGGCGAACGGGAGCGCAGAGGCATACAAAGCTGCAAGTAGATGGACGGGGATGGTGTGCAGATTCTCAGACGCGATAAAGTGGGGGACAATGGGCAGGCTGGGAAAGACATGTGTGATGAAAAGGGCGACCAGTCGCTGGCCGTGCTCTACCGGTATAAGGGAGTCAAGTACATCTCGCGGGGAAGGCTGTCTAAGGACTCTCGTCGAGGCCCTTACTGATTCGTATACGGCGGTATCTGTTACAAGGAAATGGACGGGGATCTTCTCCGCGAGGGGAACCCCTCCGGCATTACGAAATCGAACATGTTGAAAATGGAGAAGACCGTAGTCGTCAAACTTGCAGTGGCGGAGGAGAAAGGGGTCGGATTCGCCCGACGTGCCCAGAACATGTGCACACATGCCGGGAAGTAGATCGAGGGTCTGGATTGCCTGTTGAGGGGTTGCTCGCTCGGAGAATTGGTATGGAAATGGATCGTCGGGCAAATAGGAAACCTCCTGAGGGGCAATGGGATCCGGCTCGATAGTCGGGACGGCCGTTTCGGCGTTGTAATCGGGGGTGACAGTCCCCTGATGGCTGAACGCCGGTTGGCTGACAGGAGGAGTACTAAAGACCACCGCCGGAATGGCAGGAGAGCCATGGCCCCGATGCACCTGCAGCCGGCTGAACGAGCACGAGACGCCACCGGCCTGGCAGCGCTGGCAGGCAACCTGGCCGTTGGTCTCGCACCGCAGCTTTTTCTGGCGGCATCGGTCGCACGGAGGGTGGCGTTTAGAGCGATATGGTCGGCGAACTGGTGAGTTCATGCTTGGTGAGAAGCAGAATGATCCGTGAGTTGGTTCATATAGACTGTCTCTGATCGGCTCCTTGGGCGAAAAGATCGGATGAGCAAAGGCAAAAGTGGATATCTCCACCACGGCCAAAAGTACACGAATCAAAGCCATATTTCGCCGAACCAAAGCCCACAGGCGCATCTGCCACCAATAAGAGCTCGCAGGCACGCAGCTGCCCAAGATTTCCTCATGGCCGTCCGCCGAGAGCTGACCAGTCCACGCAGTTATATCAGTCATCCCTCGCGCCTCTCGGCACAGCTTTACGGCAATGCGGCAAGAGCGGAATGTCAAACCTCCAGGTCGACGAGCAAGACCCCTCCGACTACCCTGAGGGGGGACTCGACGCATGGCTGGTGGTGGTGGGCGCCTGGTGCGCCATGATCCCCTCGATGGGCCTGCTCAACACGCTGGGCACGCTCCACGCATGGACGGGCACCCACCAGCTGCAAGAGTATTCCCAATCAAGCATCGGATGGATCTACGGCGCGTACGGGTTTTTTCTCTACTTTGCCGGCGCGCAAATTGGGCCGATTTTCGACTGCTACGGCCCTGCGTATGTGGTGATACCAGGGTCAATTGGCATGGTCGCATCCATTCTATTCTTCAGCTTTAGCACTGGCATGTCTGGCCCTACATCTTTCTGTGGTTCTGTATCGATATGTGCTAACAAAGCGATAGAATACTATCAAATTTTCCTCTCATTTAGTGTCCTCGGAGGCCTCTCCGCATGCACTCTCTTCAACCCGGCAATCGCAGCGATCGGCCACTGGTTTGATCGTCGCCGTGGCCTTGCGACCGGCGTCGCCTGCACAGCAGGTGGTCTAGGAGGTGTGGTATTCCCTCTGATTGTCATGTTCGCCGCGCCCAAGATCGGCTTCGGCTGGGCAATTCGCATCATCGCCATATTCTCTGCCGTTCTACTCACAGCCGCCTGCTTCCTCCTGCGGACGCGACTGCCCCGACCGAAAGGGAAATCCGCCGCGGTGGACTTTCGAGCGTTGCGTGATCCCAAGTATGCGACCACGACCGCGGCAGTCTTGCTCGTCGAGTTTGCCGTTTTCGTCCCGATCACCTACATCTCCAGCTATGCGTTGCACGTGGGGATGAATAAAACCGTTGCCTATGCGCTGATTCCGATGCTAAATGCGGGTGCTGTGCCAGGCCGCTTCCTGCCTGGTCTCATTGCGGACAAGGTCGGCCGGTTCAATGTCATGATTGTGACCTCGCTTATTTGCTCGATATTGACGCTTGCGCTCTGGCTGCCGATCAAAGACAATACCGCCGGGATCGTTTGTTATGCGGTATTATTTGGCTTCGCGAGCGGTGCTGCGATCAGTCTTACCCCGGTGTGCATCTCGCAGGTCTGCAGGGTCGAAGAGTACGGTAGACGGAATGGGACGACATTTACAGTGGCCAGTATAGGGACCCTCACGGGGATCCCGATCGCTGGATCCATCGTCCAGGCCAACGATGGAAAGTATGATGGGCTCATCGCGTTTGGAGGTGCGCTTTACTTTGCGGCGACGGTCGCTTTTGTGGTGGCAAGGGTGGTTTGTGCGGGATGGAAGTGGTCGACTGTTTTCTAGATTTATGAGTATGCAGTATAGATAACGTTTCCTTCTCTGTCTGGTTTATCCGGCGATAGAATAGAAAGTGCTTGAACATGATAGACGGAGAAACTGAACCCCATGCCCACATCTTCCCACCCCGCGCAAATGGCACTATCAGCCCCCAAGAGATAAGAAAGACGGGGCATAACAGGCCAAGATGCGCCATGACGAGTCCAGCCCGGCCGAGGGTCTTGACAGCCGACTGAACCCTCCGGAATAAACGACTGCCAAGCCAAAAGTTCCTCGGCGGACGGTCCTGTCCAATGTGACAGCCCCGTCATGCTCGGCGAAAGATACCCAACTCTGGGGAGCGAGCCTATCAGAGGGCCACTTGACCGATGTTGACTTTGCAAAACATGACTGTCAAAGTGGCGCGATGGGGGGGCTTCTTCCTTTAAAGGGCGACATCCATGGCGAATCTGGTGTGAGCTGGGGTATCTCTGATAGTTGTGTGCTACATATCGAGTCACCGAAAATGGGGAAAGAAAGTTTCAAGGAGAAGATCCGCAACTTGTTGCATCCGTCAGATAGAGCTGCCATGCCAGATACAGACAGCATCGCACCGCTATTCAAGTAAGCGCTCCAGCCCGATCAGATGGAGGTTCAGGCCCGGCTAACATGACAACAGGAAAGAACCAAAGCGGCCGAAAGAAACACCTGAAGTTGCTCCCACGCCGTACAACGGTATGTCTCCCGCATTCCTAGTCTGGTCGCTTACTAACTTGTACAGGCGACCAATGTTTCGGCTCCTGCTGCCGTGGCAAAGGTTATGCGCGGTGAGCCAATCCGTACCGCCGGGATATATATATCCGCTCGTTGACACAAACAATACTCTTGATCATGTACATACCATTTTATACACATATCCTAGTCCAGCGGTAATCATAATAGCAATGCAGCCCTATTTGCACCTCGTGAACCAGTCTTATCTCGACCCCGCACTATAAGAAGCCGCGGGATATGTGAACCCGCCGAGTTGGCCATGACATCCAGTCCATGAATCATGGCTTTTGTTCACCTTTCTTATTGTCCAACTTTCGGACCGAGCGAGTCGACTGCGATCAAACTGAAACTGAAACCATGCATCACACACCGAAACGCATTCGGACTACCGAGTCTGGCGCGTGTACACACTGCGTCAAGCGCAAAGAGCGATGCTACATCGGCGTCAGGGGTATTCCCTGCACGACTTGCCATCGGCTGAAGCTGCCCTGTGACGGGTCGGTCAAGGCCCAGAGGCAGTGAGTCGCTAATTTCAGGCTTTCATGATACGTAGTTGGTTTCCCAATACTAATGAGCGTAGATCGAGATCGAAGCAGCGGGTTCCGCCTCCAACTTATTGCGCAGGTGCGACAATCGACACCCCTTCTATGACAATCACTGACAAGCCTCTAGAAGAGTTATTCGCATCCCAACTACAAAAGTCCGAGCGCGAGCAAAATCCTCGCTTTGTCGCTCCCAGTCCAGGCGTGTTAGCGACCGCTCCGCTCGACAACTACCATGCGATCATCCACCAGATCCTTGGACCTCGGAGCCAAGTTGAACCACGCAAAGTTCAAATCCCCGATTATGTGACTGCTCTCCCTGATCGTCTTGACGCGGCGGATTTCCAGTATCTAAAGGCCAAGGGCGTGTTATGTGTGCCAACTGCTCGATTTCGTACAAAGTTACTCAAGGCGTATATTCTATGGGTTCACCCGCAAGTTCCAGTGCTTGACTTGGAGCCTTTCTTGCGAGCAGTCTCGAAGAATAATGGGTCAGATACGATTAGTCTTTTTCTGTTTCATGCCGTCATGTTCGCCGGTGCGGCCTTTGTCGATCTTTCGTACATTAGCCAAGAAGGGTACACATCTCGAGCTGCCGCACGCGACATTCTATTTCAGCGTGCAAAGGTAGGCTCACTCAGTCAGTAAATCGAGATACATTTTAATAAGCATGATAGGCCCTGCTGGAGCTACACTGCGAAGACGACCGACTCGCCACAGTTCAAGGGCTCCTCCTCCTCGTTCACTGGCACGAGATCCAAAACACCGAAAAGGATGCAAGCCACTGGATCGGAACTTGCCTGTCGCTCGCCATCTCAATCGGACTCCACCGAAGCCCTGATAGCTCCACAATGACCCTTCGCCAGAGACAAGTCTGGAAGCGAACATGGTGGAGTCTGTATAACCACGCCCGCCTCACATCCGAAGACCTCGTCACGATGATGACTATCGAAGGGGAACATCACGCCAGCGAGGCACCGGAGGTCGGGATGATTGAACTCAGCGACTTTCCGCTCGAGGTGATACCGGCTGATGTGCGCGCGGTAGTCGATGACTGCGAGGTGCTTTCCAGCCTCGAGTACCAAAGGACGCATGCGATCTTCTTCATCGAGAAGACGAAGCTGTGTCGACTGTCCCAGTTCTCGGCCTTCGCAGCCAGCGTTAAGGGATTGCTCTTTGAGCGGGATAATCCCGAGACGCGTGTCTGTCCGAAACTGTGGGATTTCTTCGCCACGCGCTATCTGGAGGAGCTCCAATTCTGGGAGCGCCATTTACCTCCAGCGGCCCAGCATAGTTTTCCGGTTTCGCTCGATCCGACGGCCTGGGAAAAGAGTATGTATCTCCATCGCACATGGCTGCGATTACTCTATCTCGGCACTTCGTATGCAGCAATGATGGAGGAGATGCGCGAAATGAGCGACCCGGTCTTGTTCCCATTTGTTGGTGATTATTCAAACATGCTGGAGCGATACCTGGTCGGGATCACGGACCTGTTTGAAGAGATATACAGCCTGGACCTTTCAAAAATTCCTGCCTGGCCCCGCGGTTGCACTACTAGTTCTTGCCCTGACATATCACCGTCGGCTTCTCGCTCGACAGGAGGGCCAGACGCCAAGAAGTGCGCTCAAGCTGCATCAGTGTTGGAATATTGTGCATCGATTGCGGGATGCGTCGGGGTTGGCCAAGGGGATGCAGGCGGCGCTCGCAAATGTGGATGCCTCTGACCCGTGGGAGCGACTTGCGCTGGGACTGTTGGTTCCATGAGGATTGAATGGGTAATGATTGTTGTGAGATAATGCGCATTATATGGTACAAGATTGAAACTCCGTGTATGCTGGAAGACTCTAGTTGAGGTTTGATGCGTGCAGAAAAATCGCAAAAGGGGTCACAGCGTGCTGAGAGTAGTATAGGTGCTGGCCGGATAGGGTAGCATCTCCACCGTCCTCCCTCGACAGGCGGCAAGAATGTATTGTTCAAACTCTGGAATCGAATGAATGAGGCCATTTTCTAAGATACCAGTGTACCCATGTAGCGAGACCATCGTGTCTGCTGAATCTTGTGTGATTCCCGGCCACGACTCGATCTCCTCGTCCCATAGGGCCGTCCGCCGATCGAAAGGGAGAGCGTCAATAAATGGGGTACGAAGAGCAAAGTTGCGTTTCAAGAGTGAGTAAGCACTGCGCAACATAAATGCAACGATGATGGTGCGACGGACTGACTCGCCGTAGAGCCATGCTTGGTGCGGGCTGAGGGCGCTTGATAATTGAATTGGAGCTTGTTGCCAGAGGTTATGGCCGAGGTGATAGAGCATGTCGCTAACAGCGTCCGAGTAGGGAGAAAGTGGGTCCTCATTGAAGATCAACATGCATTGGGCGAGGAGTAGAGCCTGGGAAGAGGCGAGAAGGTCTTCAAAGGTGGCAGGACTGGATATATGTCGCAAGAGAATAGATATTCGCTGTGTAAATAATGAGAGAACTGCATCTTTGTCCGCGGTCGAGGCGTGCAGCTGGCACAGCGCGTGGACATCGCGGATCGGGGTGGGCGGGTTGTGGTGAGACCAGAGGTCTGGGTGAATAAAGTGGGTTTTCAGGGTCCTGGCGAAGGAGGCTGGGTAGGATCCCAGCCCGGAGGCGAGGAAGGAAACGACTCTGGGGTCAAAGTCCTTTCTGATTTCTAAGCGCAAGGGCCAAGCGACAGTGGTGGGCAGGGGTACGTTGGCGTATTCGCAGGTCTCCCGCCTGGCCTGACAGCGGCTACAAGTTGGCCAGAGCCGGTCACAGCGGCGCCGGCGACTGATGCAGGCTTGGCATGACCGGCGTAGAGTGGGTGGCATTTGTGAGAAGTCTCAGGCGTGCCGGACCGGGCGGAGAGGGTGAGATCTGAGGAGCCCGTCGTCGGAGGGAAAAACAGCAGCAGCCCTCGGCAACTAAGCCTCTTCAGGACTAGACAGGAGGCAGATCTTGCTGGGTTGGTCAGCATCTCACCTGAAACTATTTCCTCCCAAAAGGGAAGTTGCGCAACGAGCCCGCGGGCTATAAAATGTCTGTAATCCGCCAGGATATCCAAGCTTACATATAGCCTCGGAATGATTTTCCTCCTCCCGCGAAAGAACTCTCCGACGCAACATCTTTTCTGGCAGGATGGACCCGTAAATCAAAGCTAACCTCGAGCTTCAGATCTCGTCTGCCAACCGTGAATTTGTAAGCTCTTTTGTAGGCAGTACTGTTCTGTTGCGTGATGTCGCATCGTTCTGCGGGCTCATACATATAAACCGCCTTTTCAACCCGGTTTCGGGGATACTATCCATACCCATATCTGTCATATCTCTTTACTTTCTACAATGTCTCAGAAAGCAATCGTCGTCACCGCGCCCAAGAAAGGGGAGCTTGTGACAAATCACCCGATTCCTCCTCTTCGCGATGACTACATTCTTGTCAAGACAGTCAGCGTTGCTTTGAATCCCACCGACTGGAAACACATTGACTACCTGGCACCTCCAGGCCTCCTGGTGGGCTGCGACTATGCCGGTATTGTTGAAGCCGTCGGAAAGGATGTCAAGAAGCAATTCAAGAAGGGCGATCGGGTTTGTGGGTTCGTTCATGGTTCCAAGGACGTCCAACCGCAAGACGGTGCATTTGCCGAATACATTGTCGCCAAAGGTGACATTCAAATCCGTATTCCCGACAACCTGAGCTTCCAAGAGGCAGCTACCCTGGGTGTGGGGATCACGACTGTCGGTCAATCCCTCTACCAGAGCCTCGAACTGGCTCTGCCCGAGAGCCCGATCAAGATCCCTGTTCCGATTCTCATCTACGGCGGATCGTCCGCCACTGGAAGCCTTGCAATTCAATTTGCCAAACTCTCAGGCTACACTGTTCTTACCACTTGCTCCCCGAGCAACTTTGATTTTGTCAAGAGCCTGGGGGCGGATGCTGTATTTGACTACAAAGACCCCAACTCGGCGGCGGAAATCCGCCAGTACACCAACAACAACTTGAAGCTGGTCCTCGACACTATTGCCTTGGATTCTACTGCAGCATACTGCGATCAGGCAATTTCGACCGAAGGGGGCGAATACACATCCTTACTGACCAGCAGTATCGAGCGAGAGAATGTCAACGACCGTTGGACTCTCGGTTACACGGCCGTGGGCGAAGCGTTTAACTATGGTACCACCCATTGGCCTGCGAAGCCAGAGGATAAAGCCTTTTCGGAGAATTTCTGGGCTATCGCAGAGAAGCTCCTGGCAGAAGGAAAGGTCAAGGTTCACCGTCCGAGCGTGCGTCCTGGTGGCCTTGAGGGGGTTCTTGATGGACTGCAACTTCTGAGGGAAGACAAGGTCAGTGGGGAGAAGCTGGTCTACAATATTGCCGAAACTCCTTAGATTAGGTAGCAAATGTGTATTTTGACATGAGCGAAATCGGATAATAGTCGACACCTCAAACACTGGTCTAGTCCAACTGGTAAAAATCATATATTTCGATGTGATGTCACGATCACCGCCTGCAACCAGGGCTCATCCCCCCCACAACCCACGCAATTAGTTTAGCCTCCACCCCCCATGGCCCACTGATTCCGTCTGGGCACGGTGGAGACTAGACTCTTTTGGGAAAGAATCCCTCTTTTTCAGTGGGCGTCGAGGACGAACCGATCAGTATATTCGCCATAGCTGATAAATCGTCCATCTTCTCGCACCTTCGTCGGCCATAACGGAATCTCTCTCTCCTTAAGTGCATGTATATAAGAGGTTTCCGTGGTCCATTACAGCAACAGCATATCACTTTTCCTACATACATATCTTCGTTCGTCGTTCGCAATGACATCTGTCTACCAAAAAGTTCTTATCATCGGTGCTACCTCTGGTATTGGGAGGGCACTTGCTAGCAAGTTCGCCAACAACAATGTCCCCCTGATAATCTCCGGTCGAAGAGAACAAAATCTGAGAGACTTTATCAACGAGCACGCCGGCCACAAGATAGAAAGCAAAGTATTCGACATCACCAAGCTCGACCAGGTATGTCGCTTTCTTGTGATGGATATTGCAGGGACTCTAATATACACCAGATCCCAACCTTCCTTTCTGGGGTCTTCACCGAGCACCCCGATATTGACTGTGTCTTTGTCAACCCGGGCATCCAGCGCCCCTTTGACTTTAGTAACCCTGAGACTGTCGACCTGAGTATCTTCGACGACGAACTCTTAACCAACTACACATCGGCGGTGCACTTGACCAAAGCCCTTCTCCCGTACCTGCAGAAGCAAAAGAAGCAAACTGCGGTCGCTTTCACCACGTCGCAGATGGCCTTAGTGCCCATGATGCGCTGCCCCAACTACGGTGCTTCCAAAGCTGCCCTCCACCACTTCATCCTTGCGCTTCGCACCCAGCTGAAGGATGGGCCAGGCGATGTTCGTGTGATCGAAATCTTCCCACCTGCTGTCCAGACGGAGCTGCATGATACGAAGCATCAGCCTGATTTGAAGGATGGTCATCTGATTGGCATGCCACTCAACGAGTTTATTAAGGAGGTCTGGGCGCAGTTCATCAAGGGGAATGATCAGATAGCTGTTGGCTCAGCCAAGGAGATTTTCGACTCTTTTGAGGTGACGAGGCAGACGCTGTATGAGAACATGACAGCGCAGCTGAATGTCCTGCTGAAACTATTTCTACGTTAGAACTGCATAATACTTTATAAATATTGAGAGAATGAACCTCAAGATTTCCCCTCCAAACGTGCTTAATGTATCTTGGCACTTTGCCATAGACGCTTCTTGTACTCCTACATGAATATAATATCCGTTAGCCAACAGGGGCACACTCGACAAAAAAACATTTGTTAGATATAAAATGGCACTTTATCGGCTCCCTTTGACTAATGGGAGGTGAATATTGGTGCCTGGCCATATACGAGGTTGCTCAGGCCATATCACTCAACAGTGCCCAAATGTCACCTCCAGTTTCCGTGTCTGTTTCTCTTAATGTTCAAATAAGTGAAGTACTTTCATAAATAATGGATCATATCTCTGAGAAGCCAAATAGCTTCGTCAAGTGAGTTCCCACTCCTGCTATTGATTCACGACCGCTGAACCAGGTATAGGAAGAACTATGACTACCATCTTCGCCTCATTGGCAACGCCGGTGTCGGAAAAAGCGCCCTTACTCGGCGTATGCATGAGGATCGCTTCTGCTCTGATGATACGCACAAGACACGAATAGTCTGTGATTGGGTATTCTCCCCAAGCCTGTATTCCATAGCCTCGCGCATAAATTTCGAGTTTTTAATTCTGTCGACTACCAATCTAGCTTCGCAACCAAATAGAATTAGAGACCGCGATCATCACTTTGCTCCACGTAACCAACATGTCTTTCTGCCCGGTGTTTGCTTCCTAACTAACTAATGAGATGCTAGTGTGACACAGGGGGCCAAGAGCGATTCGGCCGGGACATCACTCGGCCGGGACATCACTCGGCCGTTTTACCAACGCGCACATTGTGTTTGTGTCGTATTTGACCTCACTAATCGAGCTTCACTAGCGGATGCCGAGGAATGGCTGCGTAATGCAGTTCAGTATGCTCCACATGCGGTGAAGTTTCTTGTGGGAAACAAAAGTGACTTGAGGGAGGGGAGAATTGATTCCGCTGAAGCTATCATAGTTCGTCATCGTGCTTTTGCTGCATTTCTTTCGGGTTGGGTAATTAAAGGAAGCGCTAATTGAATGTCCTGAGAATCAGCTGGCTAAGGATTTCGGGGCCCGATATCTTGAGGTTTCAGGTGCGTCGGGGAAGAACGTGAGTGAGCTTCTTGTGGCCATCGCCAAAGATACACATAGCCATGCTATTAGTGAGCCTACTTCAGACTCCAGAACGGTTGATATTGGGTCCAGCCCCCCAGGGAAGTGCTACTAATTCTTTCAAGTCTGAAGATCATCTTTTAAAGGCATGCGGGGGAAATCAGGCACCCTGGCATGATTCAACTGTACGCAGTGGAATAGCTACTTTATCCCCAGGAAAATTTGAATCAGAGAGTGAGACCAGGTAACAAACTAACTATTCTTTACCCTGGCACGGCGGGCAATATGTATGGGACTACGGGTTGGGGGCCAATATTGGCAATCGATCTATGTGATCACGAACCTCGAATCAAAGACACGCATCGTACTAGTGACCTTCATGTGGTTCGATCTGGGTTCGTATATTTCTCGGATTTTATGCTGAATGCAGGGGGATTTGGGCTTAGTATCTCCTAACTCCGTCGGACACTGCACGACTCAAGCACACTGTTGGAGTGTCTTCAAAAATGCATATGATCTCTGCAAAGGGCGAGGAAGGAGCCTCCTTTTAGAATAGCTCTCTCTTAACCCCTATCTCCGCTGCTCTCGTACATATTTCCAGCGGTTAAAAGAGCCTTCTTAGGTCAGAACGTTAAGTACCTGTCAACAAACTCAACATGGCTCACAGCAACGCCCCCGAGAAAGATACTGTTCCTACTCCGCTTGCTACTGATGAGGCCGATGACGGTGACTACCCCACTGGTTTTCATCTGTTGTTCGTCGTAATCGCTCTGGTGTTGGCCATTTTCCTGACTTCATTGGACTTTGTGAGTCTGTGGTTTTCCCAGCATCGGGTTCCCAAACATACTGACGACCAAGACCATCATTGCAACAGCCATCCCCCGTATTACCGACAAGTTTCACAGCCTCCCCGACGTGGCCTGGTATGGGTCTTCTTTCTTCCTGGTGACGGCCAGCTTTCAAACGGCGTGTAAATACCATTCCATATACTCATCGCCCCATGCCGTGGTCGCTGACAGAGAACGACAGGGGGGAAGGCTTATGGATTCTTCAGCCTGAAGTTGACCTTCCTAGTCGCTCTATTTCTATTCGAGGTTGGAAGTCTGGTCTGCGGAGTTGCCCCATCATCAGTGGCGTTGATTGTGGGACGTGCGATTGCAGGGCTGGGAGCTGCTGGCCTGAACACTGGCTCGTTCACCCTGGTTGCCTTCTGCGCGCCGCCGAAGAAACGGCCTATTTTTACGGGCATCATTGGCCTCTCGTACGGGATTGCATCGGTTGTTGGCCCACTCTTCGGCGGTGTTTTCACTGACTCGGTCACCTGGAGATGGTGTTTTTATATCAACCTGCCTGTCGGCGCCGTCTCTGCCTTCTTTATCATCATCTTCTTCCATAATCCGCCCGCTTCGAAAACCCATGATATCAGCACATTGCACTCGAAGCTACTTCAGCTCGACCCGATCGGAACCATGCTGATGTTGGCATCGGTCACTTGTTATATACTCGCGATGCAGTACGGGGGCGAGAGATATCCCTCGGGCAGCTCGGTAGTGATTGGTCTGATAGTTGGCTTTGTGCTAATCCTCGGAGTCCTTGTTGGATGGGAACTCTACATGGGCGAGCGGGCCATGACTGCCCCTCGCCTGGTGAAACGCCATGCTATACCTTCGGTCGTGGGCTTTTTCTTCTTCGGCTCGTATATCGTGGTGATTTACTACTTGCCCACCTACTTTCAGAGTATAAGCGGAGCCTCGGCCATCGGCTCAGGCGTTCGAAACCTACCGTTCATACTCGCAGTCTCCATCTTCACCTTGTTTAGTGGCATCCTCATCTCTGTGACTGGCTACACGGCACCGTTTGTTGTAGGCGGAGCCGCAGTTGCCACAGTCGGATGCGGCCTGATCTACACCCTCGACATTGGCACCAGCTCTGGAAAGTGGATTGGGTACCAGGTTCTCACTGGTGTGGGCAATGGACTCGGGGTCCAGGTTCCTATGATCATGGCGCAGGCAAATGCTGAGCCTCATGACATGGCGGCAACAACTGCCATTCTGCTACACGTTGTGGATATGGACCAACGCGGCAGTGAAGATCAGATGAACAGTGTGGATATTCATCTGTCGTAGTCCATACAACTGCCGATATGTTTGCAAAAGTTCGACAGTAGCGACGGCGGCGTCGGTGCATGCGCGGTGACTCTCGTCAATGTTGGCGCTCGTCAGGCCGGGGAGACTCTCTGATCGACCGTATGTGAAGGGCCGGTCGATGGCTACAAGGATTGCATAATAGAGCATGCTGCCTGGGTCAGCTACTGCGCCGGAAATGCCACTAGAGAGCGTTCTTACTGCAATTGAAGAAGATGAGGGGGTCGTTGGACGCGACTCTGCGTTTCTTGTAGAGAAAGGCTTGCGGGTAGCTCCTGTGCCCAGGAGACAAGATCGCTCCTGAGCTTACGGGCGGATGCATGCAGTGACTTGATCTCGGCCTCCTCAGGGTATGGTGTGTGGTACCTGGACATGAGCATCAGCGATGGAATCCCCTGAGGTCTCGCGCTGTCACTCACAAAACTCGACGAATGTGCGACATCTTTCGGCACAACATCACAGTGGCCTCTGCAACATCGCCCAAAAGTGTGGGGACCTCCGGGGAATTGATGATAGAGTCGTTGTCAATGTACGATTGCCAGGAAGAATCGTCTGGGGCGACATCTGACTGCCGCAACGTGCTAACGGATATGTGCTTCTCGTCGAGCGACTCTGGCCGACCGACATAAAAACTCCACATACTCCGAGTTGTTAGTCGTGGTTGTCTCAGTGTATTGTATGGATCATTAGAGCTTACCGGTCATGAATGTATGCGCCCCAGAAAACAACCCTTCGCAGCCGGGTTTCGTCCACCGCAAGACCACCCTTTTTATATAACGGGGATTTCAGGTGCAATCCAAGATCTGTCGCAAGTCTCATCGCTATACCTGGAAGTAGCGAATAAGTACGAAGAGAAATTACTTCGAACCAGAAGAAAACATGGCTCCATACCACTATAAAGCCAACCTCTAGCGTCTCGTGTCAAGAAGGCCTCCACGCCGCTGAGAATCACAAGAGCTTGGACAGTGCACAAGGCTGGAGCGTCCATCTCGACGTCAAGAAGTGCTTTTGCCCGGCTGCTGAAGAATTCGGCCAGCGGCTCTGGAAGGCCGCGAGGATATCGGCGAGTGAGAGCTGCTCCTACAGCACACCTGGTCGCGGCTCAAGTGTCAGCACTGTGTCAGGCTGGGCCAGACCTAGGCTGCTCATATGGCATTATTGAGTGTTTCGGAATACTGATGAGTTGAGCGGCCAGTTGCTCGGTATTTTGCTCGCTCAGCATAGAACACTTTTTCATCCACGACTGGAATGTTTGGATTCTCCCAGGAGAAGTACAGGCGGAGGAGATGGTTCTCCAATTCTTCTAGAATCTGTTCGCTCAACCCAACCCTGTGAAGGATTTCACGCTCTTTACCATACAGCGACCGGATATTGGAGTCATTTAGAGGAAAGAGCCCGACGTGGAGGATGTGCAGATTCGACGTCGCTCCGAAAAAGCGCATCTGCCCGTCTTCAGCCAACTGCAGCGACCCAAATCGCTCACTGAGCACGTCTAGGCCCGGATCTGAGTCTTCCACCTGGGCAACGACAGGTGAGTAGCTTTCTTCGATAGAAACTGATAATCCGTCCAAGGAATTCTGCGGCATGGCAGTGGAGCTTGGGGTGGGATAAGGGTCGGGCTGCTGCGGGAGTTGGACGCCGTTGCTCACGAGGGCCGATTCGAGCGACTGAATGTATCGCTCCAGTCGTGCATGTCGCTCTCGAGATGGTACTGTCCGCTTGTCGACCTCTTGGGGCATCACACATTCCTGGCCATGGAGGCCGCAATTGGCGCACTGTGGACGGCCGCCGTCACACTTGGTTTTGCGCTGTCGACAGCCAATACACGCACGAGTGATGTGCTTGCTCTGACGAACAGTTTTGCGGTTTGATCTGGACTCCATCGATGTTCGTATGTGGGAGTTCCCCGCGTCTGAGGTTTCAACTGGGGTGAGGAATGGGTCTGGGGTTGTCTGCGGAGGCGGATCTACCCCAAAACTGAGCATGACTCATGGACCATCATGTCCAAGCCTCGGTTGGACACGATCGGATAATCTCCGGAAGCAGCTTGGACAGTGGATAAGCTAGAAAAATACTTGGGGATACGACAGTCTTGTATACTTCATCTGCGAAACTACACAATAAGCATCTCTCACCATCAACATGGCCGCGCCGATGCAACAGCTGGCCAGGGCATGTATTCCTGCATACAACTGCCCGCCAGGGACTAAAATGTACCTGCTCAACTTGGGAATCTTGAAACGTTGATGACGCCTGGTACGCAAGCCCCCGAAGGACTGCTCATGGATTCACGCTAAAGATATCGCTTAGGCTCCTCCTCGGCGCGAATGGCAGCTCCGTCAGCAACCCAAACCCTCCGAGCAAGCGGAGAGATCTGATGTTAATTGCCGGCCTGATCGATCACCCAGAGATGGGCCTGATATTGTTCGAAACCGGCAGCGCCGAAGATGTTACAAGGGTGCGTACCGGGCTCTGAATGTGGGTTCGATACTAAACCAGCTGGATGTCTAGCAATGGGGACCAGAAGCGGTAGACCTCTTCCCTCGAACTCGCTACGAGAAGCACCATCGCCTGCCAGATGCGATTTCCGCTGCTGGATATGATATCAAAGACGTTAAAACTGTTATCATGGGGCACCTTCACCTTGACCATGCCGGTGGCCTGGAGCATTTCAGAGGCACGAGGGTCCACATTTATGTGCATGAAGAAGAATTCAAGCATGCGTGCTGGGCTGCTGGGACAAACTCTGATAGCGGACTTTACTTGTATGTCAATCTGGCTTATCCTATACCGAAGTCTCACGTAGATCTACAGGGGCGACTATTTGAAGCTCGACAGCTCTCTTAATTGGCAAACATTCAACGACCAACAGCTGGATCTCTGTACCGGAATCACCCTCTACCATTGCCCGGGTCATACGCCCGGTCTATGCATCATGCAGATCAACCTTGCCCAAGACGGGACCTTTATCTGGACTACGGATCAGTATCATATACGCGAGAATTATGAATTAAACCAAGCACACGGCTGGCTGTTGCGAGACTACCGCAAGTGGGTGGACAGTGGCAAGTTCATTCGCCGGTTGCAGCGGATTTTCTCCGCCACATTGATCTTTGGTCATGACTATGAGACGGCATCCAAGTTGATTCAAGCAAAGAAGGCATACGAGTAGAGTACTTGATATAAAATAGAGTGGCTGTTACGAACAATAAATAACCCTCGCTTGCTCAATCCGCACTATGCTCCTCGTTCACTTTGGCGCTGTACCGGGCAAAGGGGCTCTTCTCTCGTAGGCGCTTCCCATGCTTCAAGAAAATATAGGGGGTAATGCAGAATACCGTTGCAACTGCTGCGATGATGCTCGTCGCCACGTTGGATCCGAGACCTGAATACATGGGATACGCGAACAGGGGCAGACACCCCTGCGCAAGCGCGCGCAAGACCCCAGTGACAGCCATGCCTGACGAGGCATAGATTGTGTAGGAATCGGCGGTATACCCACTCAGCGTGTACGAGAACTCGGTCGCAGCAAACCCGACGAGAACTCGGCCGAACATGGATGCAATCCAGTGGACGTGAACGATTGGAGGGACTGTCCAGCCAAAGATCCAGAGCCCCGCAGCGAGGGCTGGAGCTGCGATGGCAAAGCCGCCGATTTTGTCTTCTGGCTCTGGTGTCTGGTTGGCTTTTTGTCGTGCGTTCAGCTTGTGACGATCCCAGAAGCGAACCAGACCACTCATCATGATGCCCGGCAAAAGTGCAACGAACGGGAGGGAGGTCGCTCTGGAGCTGAAGCCAAAATCGCCGTAGACAACGGTGAAGGACTCGGTAAAGAGAAACACCATTCCCCAAGAGGAGGCGTTGAGGGTCGCGACAAGAATGATTATAGGCTCCCTGACTCCCAGTTTCGCTGGACGCACCAGAACAACTTTGAAGAACTCTTCCGTACTCTTTATCTTGTCCGGGTTGGGTATATCCATGTCCACTTCTCCAACCTTGGACTGCAAGTTGTCGAACCGGCGGCTCATTGCATACTTAGACATGGCCTCCTCTGCCGCCGATGGTCCCATGCTGCTGATGACGGCCGTGTAGAGCTCCAAGAAGAGCATCAAACAGCCGTCGTAGATCTTGCGCTGGGCCGACCAGTTGCGTGGAAAGTCGTGGTGGTCGGTGTCCCAGCCCATTGTGTTGGACCCGGTCGTACGAAGGCCTCTGCGCGAGGCTTCGTGATCGAAATCGGCATGCTCTTTTGATTGACGGTTATCATCCATGCTGAATGAATTGGAGCTGACGGGATAGGTGGGATAACCCCGACAGTGCGTCATAATGCCTGCTTTTAAGCAGCAGTTCGTGGATGATGCGACAACCCTCTTAACGATCAACATCGACTCCAAGTGGGGCCGATGACGACAATCTGGTTCATCTTTGAGGATGTGTCGAAGGGATCCCGAGAGTATGATCGTGACATGGAAAGGGTGTTATAGGAGATCTGCATAGCTAGAGGTAGCCCCTAATCAGAATTCTGGGTTCGGAGGTATACAACAAGCATGCGATGGGATGAGGGAGCCATGGGCACAGGATTAAGGGACCAGGAGGAGATCGCGAGGGTGTTCGCTGAGAGGCCCACATCGGATGGTTCATCATTATTATTGCATCATGTTTACCCCGAGATCTGCGATCGACCCAGCGCTTTGGCTCGCATTTCCTGCATAAACATGACGTGAACCCACATTGTTTACTGCTCAAACTTGATGTGCGTTGCGAGACCTTTTCTGCTCAGAAGTCGCCCGCTTGGCCTACGGCATCATGAAGCTCCTTCCCATCAGTGGCTCACGGTCCAATGGAAAATCGGAAAGAATAAGCAAATGCCCGGTCGCCCCTTCAGCCCAGGCGCCAAGCAGGCTCCTCGTATTCGGTGAGGCTGAAGAGGAAGCTGTTGCTGGATACGAACGACTCATCCCCCAATTCTCCTTCACACTTCGTGCCCAACCTCGCTCAACATCTCCAAACTAGCGACAAACATGGGAGTTACAGACCTCCCCGCTGAGCTACTGTTTGCTATTTTGGACCATGTCGCCCCAAAGTCGCTCGACTGGGCATACCACTATGCCGAAGCTCGTTGGTTCCTCCGCCTGCGACTCACCTGCAGGTCGTTTGATGCCATTGTAATCGATTGGCTTTTAGCAGCTCTGAAGCAAGGCGATCACCTAAAAGACTGTCCGCTGACACGACAACCCTTGCGACCGTCGGCCACCGAGACGTGTGTACGTTTATTGATGGAGCAGCTGCGACGTGATGGCCACGAAAGCCAATATTCGTTGATCAGTATTGTCGCCGACGGGGCCGACATGGCGTCCGAGGTGCTGGGGGAACCTAGAGAAGCCTGCGAGGCGGCTTTGATGTTGAGTATCGTCGGTGTTTCTGGCACTTGGTTGCCCCTGGCTCACCTGGCGGGGATCGAGAATGATCAATCAGCCCCACTGGACGAGAGCGACCGGGATACTGTGGCCTTGATGGTTGCAGCGACTATGGGCCTCGTCGAGGGGATGGAACGGGCCATACAGGCCGGGGCAGACGTCAGGTTTGAACCGGGTGATCACTGGCTGGGGACGCCGCTTTGGGCTGCTGCTTTTGGGGGTCACGCTGCAGCCATCCAAGTGCTCGTGGATCATGGAGCTGACCCGCACTACGTGTGTACACAGAATGGGGAGACGGCGCTGCATTATGCGGCAGCCTCTGGCAGTGAATCAGCAGTGGCTCAGCTGTTGGCTCTGGGGCTGCAGCCCGACTCGCGCAACAGCCAACAGGAAACGCCTCTCATCTGGGCAGCTGCCGCAGGGCATACGGCCATCGTTCATCTTCTCCTGAGGCAACCGACTGATGTAAATGCGGAATGTGCGGCCGGCAAGACAGCTCTGCTGTACGCCGCGTGGAGAAAGCACGAGGCGGTTGCCCTCCTCCTCCTGGAACGGCCAGAGATCCTCCCGGACAAGAAAGACCCCAAGACCAGTTCTACGACGGCATTAGCGGCGGCGGCCCTGACAGGGAGCGGAGCGCTCTTCAACACGCTTATTGCGCGAACAGATGTCGATCCCCTAGTAAGAGACGCAAGCGGCCACGGGATACTTAAGCATGCGATCGCGGGGGAAAATGAAGCAATCGTACGGTCGGCTTTGCTTCGAATGGATGTCAATTCGCAAGGGAACGATGGATCAACACCACTCATGTGGGCAGCCAAAGGAGGGAACGAGATGCTCGTCAGATTGCTGCTCGCCGAGCCGACCGTCCGGGTTAATGTGCAGGGCGAACAGGGGGTAACTGCCCTCATGCTGGCTGTTGTCTCCCACAGTGTGCCCGCGGTCAAGGCTCTTTTGGAGCACAAGGAGATTGATGTGAACGTGAGGTGTGAGAACAACGAGGAGATGCTGGAGGGGACCTCTGCCCTCGGCGTAATGGCCGTGCAGGGGCTGGATGAGATGGCGAGTATCCTCTTGAAGCATCCTCGAGCCGACCCGGAGATCGTGGACATGTATGGCAGAACACCTCTTGCTCGTGCCGCCATCTCGAACCAACTGGGAATGGTCCAGTTGCTTACAGGGCGCGGAGATGTGGATATTAATTCACCGGACAACGCCAGTATCACTCCGCTCATGCACGCAGTCGAGGCGGAGGCAGAGTTGGTCGTCCAGTATTTATTGAGCGATAATCGCATTCGGGTGGCCGTAAAGACTAGTCGGAATCAGACTGCCCTGACCGCAGCAGTCTCGCGCGGAAACGAGCGTGTCGTCCAGATGCTGCTCGATCCCAACCGGGGGTTCGGCAAGGCCGACATTGAAGAAGCCAGACGTGCAGCAGATGAGGCTCAGTATACAGCAGTGCAAAGCCTGCTGGCCTCATATTTGAATGATCAGAGTATTCTCTAGCGATATCTTTTTATTCACGTGTATCTCCCTCATATTTTACACCAACAAGCCTTAAGAGTAGAATGACTACGGTCGAATCGAAAGCCTTCGAGCGAGGCGCGGCAAAAAGGACAAGATGTTAGAGATGAATGGGAATATCGGGCTCGTCGAATGGGCGCGTGACCTGTCCAGGTTAGGTGACTGACTGAGTAGACGGGGACGGATGGGAACTCACGAGGCAGGGTCGTCGAGCGAGGCTTCCCCCGTGAAGGTCTCCAGCCCCGAGATAAACGCTTCCCACCTCTTCTCAGATGACATTGGGGCGCTGGCGTACTTTTCCACGCCCATCTCGCAAACTAGCGTTTCCAATCTCGGTAGTACTGCGTCTGCAGCGCGAGCTTCCCTCTCTCTCTGAGCTGACCGGCTGATAACCCCCTGCTCAGCGTACCATGCCGAGTCTTCGAGGATGACACCACTCTCATATAGGGCGAGGAGCTTGGGATCGATTTGTGCCTCAACCCCAGCTTCGTACGCCATGCGGTGGGCGACAGCCTGGACGAAGGGTAAGCATATAGGCAGGATGTTACGATTGAACTCTTCGCTACGATGAACTCCACCGATTTGCTGTAGATACTGTCGCCCCTCAGCGAACAAGGCGGCTTCGTGTTGAGCCAGAGGGCAGCTAGGGTCTTTGGGGGCCGGCACTTGATATCGCCCGATGAGCAGCTCGCTTGCCAGGCCTAACATCTAGTTAGAGGATGATATGTGTATGAATGTCGAAAGCAGTGTATGGAAACGTACGAATGGCAAGGACCCGGATATCGCCCTCTGCAGTTGCTGCGGCACGAAATTCAAGCTGCGACATAATCAGTGACTGGACCATCCGAAACCGTGAGGAATCGCCCTCCTTACCTCAAATTGAAGGAGCTGGCTATGTTCAAAATACCCATGCCACCCGCATCCGTCATTCATTGCCTTGATGCTCTTGTTGAAGTGCTGTACCGCCGCGGCCTTGAAAGCCGTTGCGATAGCGTGTCGCACGCGAGGGTCTGTGTTGACATTTCGAAATGCGGTGCCTGCAGCGACGAGGAAAGCCTGAAGGACGTGGACTTGAGCAATTGCGTGGAGAATGGGGAGATGCTGGGTCCGGAATGTCATGACTGCCATGGGATTCCCGTCTTGCCCCAGGACCATGCGGCGAACGCTGAAGCGGCTTGCATTGTAGATGGCGACTTTGAGAGCAGGAATAGCAGGAGCAGAGAGGAAAAGGGTCCCCACTGCGACCCGCTGGATCGTATCAAGGAACTGCTTGCGGTCGTCTGCTGGCTTATCAAGCGTCCCTAGGAGTGCAGAACGGGGAAGGCGAACGTGGTTAAAAAGGGTGAGGGCGTGGTCGATCGGATGGGCGCCAGTGCGTGGAGGGAGGGCTCTAACAGAGGGATATACACGTTAAAAAGGCAGGGCAGCCAGGAAGGACTGAGTCTCCACCAACATCGAGGTCACTCCTTTGCACATCTGTCGCCCATCTCCCAACGGAACGAGGAAAGGACGAAGGCCGCGGTTCTCGCCATCGACAATCAGCCTGGCAATAACGACAGCGACGGTCGGCAGGCCGCTTCTAGGGGTTGTGGGGGGCATGCACCTAAAGGAGTCAGAAGAATGCCTAAAGTACACGGAGCCACGGGTACAACATACTTAGCTGCCCCTGCAGAAGGGCTATGAAGCTCGAATCCACCGTTGGGGAGCAGGGTTGCTGTCGTCTCGAGATTCCGCGCATCCAGACCATGACCAACCTCGGTCAGCATGAACTGCGCACTACACAAACAATCAGCGAATTAATCGCTGCAAGACAAGGGATTGAACTCTGTCCACTCACGAAATGTCAAATCGCATTGCACGCTGGAGAATCGAGTGGAGCTCTGGCCGGGCAGTCGCAAATGGCGCGACGGTTCCCACAAACAGATTGTACTGGATGCTGAGCAGGGTTAAGGCGCCCCCGTCGACGGTGTTTATGGGATCCGTATGGATTTTCCAAAATACCGGAGTGAGACATGAGACATCCTCGACCGTCAAGTCTGATGTTGGTTAACTTGATATACGAGGGCCATTGCACAGTTGTAAACGTACTGAATGCTTCACAAATCTTCCTAGCTCTTTCATAAGTAATGCGGGTCTTCTCTTCGACTCCCAAGGTTGTTGGGTACGGCTTGAAGAGGGGCGATTGTGCAAGAGCAGCCGTCCCAGAGGGGGATTCCCAGACTTGACTTGGCAGCGTCTGGGCATCATCATGAGGGGGAATCATATTGTTCTTATGGATCTCAAGGAGGAGGCGCAGCTTTCAGGCGTCCTGTCTTGAATTTATAGACGAGCCCAGTCACCGTCGGAATCAGGAGCAAACCTGGCTCCCTGACGGTGATGCCGAATGAGAGTTGGGCAGAGTGTCTTGTCGGAGGTGCCGAGATGGGCTGCCGGGAGGCCCTACTACGGCTGTGTGACCGATGGTGAGCTGGATGAGGGATCCTTCTCGAACATGGCGGACTGCCATTTGACCGGAAACCGTCGGCCCCAAAAATGGGCGACGAGGTGCAGGGCAGATGCATGGCAGTGAATCCTAGACATAAAGTGGCGGACCAGCCAGACACAGCAACCCTCTAGGCTAATTATTGGTAATATATCCCCGGGAGCTCGCCAACTCTTGCTCGATTTTCAGGTTGACAGCCATTGTTTATGTCGTGTCACAATGTATGTGTCCACCATCGCCGCCGCTGTGCTCGCCCACTGGGGCCCACTCGTCAGTGGGGCTCTGGTCTGCTATGTGAGTCTGCATATTTAGGCATCTGAGGCGCCCTCTTATAGTTCAATAGTGCATCGGATCGGCCATCTACAATCTGTGGTTCAGCTCGTTGGCAGCATACCCTGGGCCGATCTGCGCCAGGTTATCCTCACTGCCGGACTTTTACTATTCCCTGACAGGCGATCGACATCTCTGGATTGCAAGGAACCACCAGATCTACGGCGACATCTTCCGCCATCGCCCCGATGGGCTGCTTTTCCGGACACCGCGCGCCTATCGCGACATCTTCAACAACAAAGCTAACGTCAAGCGATCGCATTTCTACGACATGATGACCCGCAACAAGCACGATAAGAACACACTCACCGGAACAGACCCGGCGTTGCATGCCCAGAAAAGGCGGGTTTTGAACACCGTCTTTTCGGAAAAGTCTCTGCGTTCAATGGAGCCAATTCTCGTTGAGCACGTGGTGCGCTGGTGCGAGCTGCTCGGAAGCGATGATGATAATGATGATAATGGTGATGGCGACTGGTCTCCTCCGCGAAAGATGTCGGAAGTCTGCGATTACCTCGTCCTCGACGTGCTCTGCGATCTCTGTTTTGGACGTGCTGTGGGGACTAAAGAAGCAGGCGACAATCAGTTTCGTCAGATCCCGCACACCATCGCTTTGTTCCTTCGCATCTTTTATCCAGTAAGCCACCGCACGCTAAATCCGTCCTGCCCAGTGCCGATAGCTGACGATCCCCTAGTTGGGCCACTCGCCGTGGCTGGGACTGCTTGTGTGGCTGAAACCAAAAGGCCTGGATTGGGCACTTGCAGCGACGGCTCCATCCAAGGTTCGATTCCTCTATAAATTTGTCAAGGAATCGCTAGATCACCGCCTCAACCTGAACCATGAAACCTCAAAAGGCACGAGCGACAAACTGGGGAGCTCAGGCCGAAAGGACATGCTGTACCATTTACTCAACGCCACAGACCCTGAAACCGGGCTTCCAGGCTACACACCTGAAGCACTAGAGGCTGAAGCCCTTATGTTGACCGTTGCCGGCTCGGATACCACCTCGGTAATCATGGCGGGATTTTTCTTCTATATTGTTCGGGCTCCCCAGGTTTATCGTAGGCTGGTCAACGAGATACGGGCGACCTTCGCATCCATCGACGAGATCAAGGGTGGCCAGAAACTCATGTCCTGCCAGTATCTGCGGGCTTGCGTTGATGAAGCGATGCGTATTGCCCCAGCCGGATCTACTGAGCTGCCTCGAACGGTGCGTCCCGGTGGTATCATCGTCGATGGGAACTACATCCCCGAGGGAACCACCGTAGGTGTCGCCCAGTGGAGTTTTTACCGTAACGAGCAATGCTTTGCCGATCCAGACGTCTATTGGCCTGAACGATGGATTGTGGATGAGGCGACGGGCGTTACCTCTGACGATGTGGCCAATGCACGCTCGAGCTGCTTTCCATTTGCGGCGGGTCCAACTAGCTGCGCTGGGAAGAGTTTTGCCCTTCTAGAGCTCTACACGACCATTGCTATGACCCTCTGGCAGTATGATGTACGCCTATATCCGGGGGACACTACAGGATGCGGCGGCAGGAAGAGTACATGGGGTAGGGGGGATCCAGACACATTTCAACTATTCGACAGCTATATTAGCGTCAGGGATGGTCCGGTGGTACAATTCAAGCGACGAGTTTAGAAGGGGATGGGATGCACTGGCGGGGCTTAAATAGTGCGACCGGTGGAGTAGTTGGACTGTTCTCGCTGTTGCAGCAGGCCACATATTTATGCGAGCGATTGAAACCAAACGCAGGAAGTAATAGGTGAGAACAGTAGGAATCCCAACCCCCCATACATACCAACTCCTAGCAATAAGTAGTCCGATGTAGAGAGAGCCTCACTTTTTATTGTCCCTAAAATAATCCACCAAGTCTTGACTGTGGACTCCGATATATATTTCTGACTCTTGTCGTAACTAATCCGCGCGGTGCGACCAAGTCTATTAGCTAATCGGATACGTTCGCCTCCTAGTCTCATAATGTAAGTTTCCTTTGCTTGGATCATAATCAAACTCGATATCTAAAGGTTGGTGCCCTGTCTCCCATGCTCAACAACTCCGCCTCAGTAAAGCTCTGCTCACTTGGCGCGGCTGCATCTCGCCGGGCATTCAACTTCTTGCAAATAATATAATACGACACAGTGGAAAGCAGTCCCAAAGCTGTGAACGCGAGGACGAGCGAATGGCCTAACCGATACCTGGGCGAGTCAGAGCTGCGATAGAAATTCGACGCAGCGGCGCCCCCCATTGAACCGACGCCAATCTGAATGGCAATGCCAACCGCGCGTTTCGCATCGGGTGCCCAGTTGTTTGAGGCGAGCGCGAGGAGACCAGGAATAGCTACGAGAACTGGTCAGTCGTTTACTGAAGGAAGCGGCCAGAATAACAAGATAAGACTCACCTGGATACATTCCACAAGCAGCAATGAAGCAGCCGGCGTAGATCAACCCTGGGATGAACCTGGGAGGGGCAACAACAATGATGTATCCGATGAGGATGATGAGATAGCACGCGATTGTAAAGAGACTGCGTTTTGCGGTTTTGTCCGCGAAATATCCGACCGCAATACACGACATTGTCGCAGCGGCATAAATGGGAATGGTGAGAAGTTGAGCAATAGCCGCTGAGTAACCCAGGCCCTTGATGATCGTCGGAAGGAAAAGGGACAGGGCGTAGACGGCTGTGGCCTGTATGATTGTTAGGCGATGGTGACGTCTGGGTGGATTGAGAGACTTACCACTCCCCAATAGCCAAGGCAATGGAGAACTGTCTAGGTGAAGTCAGTGCATAGACTACGGTACATCGAGGGTATGTGTCAGATACGGACCTGCCAATCAAGGATTGCAGCTTTGACCTGTTTCCAGTGCGAGGAATGCTCATTTCTCGACGCAGCATTTGCTGTATGGCCCAAGCTCGCTAGAAGGACCTCCTTTTCGCGGTCTGTTAAGAAAGTCGCAGTTTTGGGGCTGTCCCACACAAGCCGAAAGGAAACCACAGCGACAACGACAGTCAACATCCCCTCTAGAAGGAAGCTTCTCGCGATTAGTTGCGGTATTCTGGCTGAAGAAAAATGACTTGGTCGGTCTTACATCCAACGCCAGCCTTCGAGACCACCAACCCCATCCATTTTCACGATCAGATACGCAAGCAAGCCCGAAAAAGCACCGGCCATTGATGCCGATGCAAATATCAAGGCCAGTCGGAACTGAGCATTTGCTCGCGGATACCTGTGGCCGTGAGTAGGGCTTATCGCCAAAGGAATAAGTGAAACTACCAGAGTGAGACATAGAATGCGAGTCCAGGGACTATCGAAATGCATTAGCCAACACAGCGGAAGCAGTACTTTGACGGATTCCATACAAAGTCCCGCCTCTGTCAGACCTATTATGATAAGGTGAGCAGCAAATCGACATGAGATACTGTTGAAGGACCTACCCAGGAAGAATCGGGCGGCCAGAAGGCCCGAATAATTCTGGACGATCCCTGTCAAGGTCATCACAATTCCTGTCGGCCGTCAGTTCTGATATGAGCAATTTTAAATGCACTTCTCCTTACCCCAGGCTGTAACAATGGATGGAAGCCAGATGCTCGGCCTCAATCGAACCAGCATTAAGTTGGAAACTGGCTCGAAGAACGAATACGGAAAGAAGAAAACTGTCAAGCACCTGCAGTGGAGTGAGACACAGTATCCGTTTGGAATGAGGGTGCCTACCAGTTGTACTGGTGACCGACTAGCCCAAGTGTTTCTGACAGTCCTTGAATATTCGCATTGCCAATGCTGCCTGGCCAAACGTATGAGCGAGTGCTTGAAAATTACGTTGATAACGGTGTTAACCTCGATCCAGAAAGCTCAAGAGATAGAAGATGGCGAGGATGGGGATGACGCGACGATCGACCTTTCGCAGGATCCTGTTGAACTCGGCAGGAGGAACTGGGCGGAGGCCATGATCGCTAAATCGCTCATCTAGAATCTTCTCATGCTCCTCCACCGGAGTCGAGTCGCCACTTTGGCGTACGTTTGGGTTCATCGCAACTGTGACTTGAATTTGGGAATTCTGCGAAGCTTCTAGCCAGGAAGCATGGTATTAAGCCAGTCTTGTCTTCGCCTCTTCTCCGGCCCGAGGGCAATGCGATCAGTGCTTGGGGTTGGAGAAGGGGATTCTTGGGAATGTGGAGAGGCTGGGGAAATGAGGAGAGAAGCGCTTCGGAGACCGGACAAGGTCCGATGCTTGCTGATCTTTGCCTCTCGGGGCTTTAGGTCGTGTGGGAGGTTACTCCGCGACTCCGGACAGGTGCATAACTCGCCGGAGGTGAAGCCCGATCGTGACAGATTGTCGGAAAATTCAACCGAGTTCAAGTCCTGCGCACTGTGAGAAATTGTGCTCAACGGTATGGTCCCCTTTCCCAGACTTCACAACGTTGTTTGCCAGATCTTGGAGATTGTTTCATATCCACTAGCAGGTATACCAAGCGGAGTGCTTTCCGGGAGCCATGCCAGTGATCATCGCGAGCTAGAAGCGTAATGTTGCGATGATTTGTCGGGAACAGGAAAGGTGCGCACGAATGTGTCTATTTGGAGAGTGGATAATGGCCTGGTTGGACAGCATATCGCGCTTTACATTGATACAACATACTCAAAGAGAGTCAAATGCATCAACGCCCGGCCCTACGGGACTGCTACGTTAGGCGTGTTCTAATGTTCCAGAATTTGAACCCCTGCTCCCTCCTCGTTGCCTTTATACTCATGGAACTCATCCGTCGTCCAGTTCCAGAGGCTAACTGCTAGTTCCGGGTTCCTTGCGTGCTTGCTGCCCCGGTTAATTACACCAACTGGTTCAAGATCATAGTACTCGCCTGATTGGGCACCATGCGCAGTAGCTGCCCAAAGCTGATTTAAAACACCTGTTTGTGGATCAACACCCATGAAAGCACTCGTGAGCTTCCAGAAAATATTTATGACAATGCTACTGGAGCTTGCTGTATCACCCAAACTAGTCCCTACTTGACCAGGATGGACAATCGCCACTTTTAGCATGGGTTATCTTCTGGCGAGTTCCTGAGCATACAAAATGATGGCTAGCTTGCTCTGTCCATATCTCGCGACTGCGCCCATGTTGCTAGCACTGTTCTTTAGGCTGCTGAAAATGATCCCCTTGCTTGGCGTGTAACGATGGGCCACTGAACTCAGCAGCACAACTCTCACATCGGACCCCGGCTGGCGAGCTGTCTCGACAAGCAAAGGTAGAAGACGATGCACCAGGAACGCGTGCCCCAGATAGTTGGTACCGAACTGGATCTCGTATCCTTCCATTGTAAGTCCGGGTGGGACTGCCATGATCCAGGCATTCAGCAGTAGAATATCCAAGCGTGGTGTTTGCCGACGGATGGTCATGGCGGCATTAGCGATGGAAGCTAGGGAGGGGAGGTCAAGTTCGACGGGCATTATGATTTAATGGTTGTAAGCCCGGTCTTTCATCTCGTTGATGACTTCATTGGCCTTGTCTATCCGACCAGGCGCCAGCTAGATGGTGCTTGGTTCGTGTTCGCAAAGGTCGATGAGGGATTGTTTCCCAAGTCCACTATTACTGCCGGTGACAAGGATGGCTTTGCCTTTCAAGCTAGGTATATCGCTGCGGGGGTGGAAGGATATTTTTGTAGGGTCGGACGATCCCCTTCCGGTTGATTTGTTTGGGACTGAGGAGCCAAAAGAATCACAAGATAAAGCCTGCAGTTACTGAACACCGTTGAGATGGGAATTGATGTTGCGCATCCTTTTCGCGCCTTGGTAGTTCCTGGTGTAGCCAGACAGAGCGCTAATATATTAAGTTGTGTACTTGAAAAGCATGGAATCTCCCTTAGATAATATATGCGGCCTTCGACGCCGAAACGGCCATCGCTCCGGCCATCTACCTGGATATATGCACCTCTGGGCCGGGTGCAGATGCGGGTGCGGACTCAAGTGATGACCAGCACGGGCGTATGTATTTATCCCCTGCTGCAAATTGTGCCTTAACTGGGTGAGTCGATAATGGCATGCGATTTTTTCCAGCCCTGGGATGGAATAGTTCACGTTGTTTAAAGAACCAGCACTATGATGTCTGGGATGTCCTACTGGCCTCATCCCACGCATCTTGGATGGCCTTCCAGTATACAACGGGGCTCTTCCGCATATGGTCGACATGCCCACTACCCTCAAAGAGCCGGCAGTCCGCCTTCCATCCGCGCTCCCTCACCTTGGCGACGTGGCTCTCAATGTCCGACCACAGGATGATCTGATCCTCCTTCCCATAAAGGTACAGTCGCCTCGCTTCCACGTTCGCCAGCTCGGGTGTCTCGACAGTCCGTACACTCTCCGCACCCGCACTCGTCCGCCCAAGCAGTTTTTCAATAATATTCAGCACGTACAGAAATATCGCCCACAGACCGCGTGTGACGAAAAATGGCCAGGGGAACCACTTGGCTGTTCCCAGAGCCATGGCCAAGGCGAATCGTTTCATATTCGCAAATGTCAAGTCCGTGCTTCCCGGGGTTGAATCCAGTACGAGGAGCTGGTGCGGAAATGGGCGGCCGTACTTGTTTCTGTAGGCGTGGAGAGTCACTGCATACGCAATGCCTCCGGTATTCGACATGACGTGCATCAGGATGCCGGATCCGCCGTGATCGTCGCCTTTGTCCGTCGTAGGAGGGAAAACCTCGTCGAGAATCGGCTTCATCGCCTCGATCCGCTGGCCCATGGTGCGCCATAAAGCTTTGTAGATCGGGGAAAGCACAGCAATCTGTTTCGCCGCCGGGTAGAGTGCACGGAACCCATCGGCGTATTTTGTGACGTGTTTCGGCTGCGCGTCACCCCAGGCGAATATTATAAGGGTTTTGACCTGAGGTTTGTTCGGGATGGAAATTGCCTCTGTGGAAGTCGGGACGCCATTGCGAACGTAGATCTGATCTGAGACGGCTGTAAATCCTGGGAAGTAGGGGGTCGCTGCCTTGGAATCAGCCACCATGATGGACTTTGTGTTCAATGAACGGATTACCCTTGCAAGATATGACGCTTTAAACAGTTGGACGAGCCAGCCCCGGTTCAACAAAATTTGACTCAACGGTTTATCAATCCTGCGCCGGACTGGCTGTAGTAGGCAATAAGCCCGATCCCTCGACCCACTCGGACAGCAGCCTCGATCCAGGCACGCCTTATGATTGGCTGTGCTTGCACAAGTCACATGAAAGCGAGATTCTAATCATTGTCTGCCTCGGTATTTGGTGAGTAATCACTCGATGATAGTTACTTATGTATTTGATTGATGCGGCCCATACCTATGGGGGCCATATCGCCACATATCTGGAACACCCGATACTGTAAGGATCATGTTGTGTGCTAACTTTCCCTCGGGCTTCTCGTAGCATTCAGAGACTATAACTACAGAACCATGGCAGCCAAAACAGCACCTGAAACCGCAGTCCAGATGGGAATCAAGAGCATGCCAGCGGCATCCTCGCCCCCAATTTCCTCCGCTCCGCTGCCAGCACTGTCTTGGCTTGTCTCGTTCCCACTCGCCTGCCCGTCGCTTTCCACCACTCTCTCCTCCAGCTCAGGCGAAAGTGGCGTACGCGCGACAATATACTGCGTCAACACTTCATCCTGAGTGTCTAGCGTGATGAAGTCATTTGTAGCGACGAAGATGTTGTCGCCCCCGCCCGCCAGGAAGTCCAGGGTCACGACACGGTAGTCAGTCGCATCATCGATAGCGGCACCGTTGAGGGTCACATTAACAAGCCTGCTGCCTGGTTCGTTCTCTGGGTTGAACTGGATACGCACACCGCGAGACACTTGGAACCATGATGATATCTCCTCGTCATTGAACTGGTTCACATAGGAGACCGCGCCTTCAAGCACCTTGCGCAGATCCTCTCCAGAAAACACAAGCTCGACAATGGCGTTGCCAAAGGGGAATGCCGTTAGGACCTCACCGCGCGTGATCTCACCCTCGTCAATCTCAGCGCGCACACCGCCAGCGTTGATCAGGGCCAGAGCCGGCTCCTCGTCCGTGCCCTCGGTCTGGTTGAAGCGATACTCAAACATGGCATCGGCCATGACCTGCCCCAGCAGACAGTCACCTTCTTGGCAGGTGGACTGGACTAGCACGGCGTCTGTCTCACCGAGCACTTCTGCGGCGAATTCGGAGAACGCCTCGGCCCAGTCCTGAATCTTGTCGTCGAGTTCTTCATCTAAGCTCGTGTTGTTGTCCATGTGAATAGGCGCGCCGTGGTATGCAAGGGCCTTGCCCTCGTCGTCGAATGTCAAGTCAATGGCGCCTAAGTATTCGCCCCAGCGGTAGGCTGTGACAATGAAGACCTCGTCATCATTGAGATCCTCGACAATTGTCGGGTAGTCGCCCTCTGCATCTTCCATATCTCCGAGCAGCGTATGGGAGTGCCCTCCGATAATCAGGCTAAGACCTTCGGTCTGAGCGGCCAGCTCCTGATCTACGTCGTAGCCGAGATGGGAGAGGAGGACGATGCGATTGACGTCAGTCTCGTTGCGGATTTCCCAGATCGCTTTTTGGACCTCCGCGATGGGTTCAAGGAAGGTGGTTGTGTTGCCGACGCTGGAAATGGACGGGGTCGTAGTGGTGGTGGCACCGATGACTGCAATCTCGTGGTCGTCAAAGATATGGTAGTTCTTGATCGTCTCGTTGAGAGAGCTGACCTCGCTTTTGACGTTGCAAGAAACCACCGGGAAAGTTAGGTTGAGCAAGAACTCGCCAAGGGCTTCGTCGCCGCCGTCCCACTCGTGATTACCCAGGGTCATGGCATCAAACTTGAGGTCATTAATGGTCTCGGCAATCTTCTCACCACCATAGTACTGGTAGAAAAGGGTGCCCTGGAATTCGTCGCCGGCATTGAGCCACAGATTGTCCGGGTACTGCTCACGCAACTCATTGACCTTGGTCTTGATGCGTGCATAGCCGCCATAGCAGCCCTTCTCCGGGTCCTCACAGGTCGTCCCTGATGAGGAGAATTGGTCCAGATGTGCATGGACGTCGTTGATGTGGAAGAAGGCTGTTTTATGTTAGCTCCGTCGCATGAGGAGGAATGGTGTGTAACATACAGACATTATAGTGACCGTCGTCATCTACAAATCGCTTGGCTAAACGTCTGCTGTAGAGGTAATCATCGGCGACGGCAATGCCAGCCAGCACGAGGGCAGCCAGCGACAGAGAGGACTTCATTTTTTGGTCAGAGATGACGCGCTCCGCTGGCTGTGAATCAAGGGACACAACAATAATGAAAGTGCAGGACTGGTCACACCTAAATACCGCGTCCGAAAAGCGACAGGATTGTCGCCCCGAAGCTTGGCTGTGGTACACGTGGGGACGGCCATTGGCCAGCTCGAGGCGTTATCACCCTGCGGCCAAGCCCTTGGCAGATAAGGCTCGCCTGCTAATGGTTGGCCCCCCTCCAGGTGCATGCCCTGCCCAATGTAACCCTGTGGACGCTTGCTCGGACTCCTCCGACTTGGCACTTTGTTGCCAAGAACGCCTTAAATATGCGTGAACGCCAGGTGGCACGGTCGACTATTGTATGGGGAGGGCCAAAATGCGTGAAGCTTGTGATGCTGAATCGCAATCGCCCGACACTGCTGCCTTTAGGGGGAAAGGAAGGCTTGGCGACAACAACAACGGTAGTGACGCGATTTAAACGCCCTGAAGCTGAAACGTTGGCACCACTGCCCCAAATTATCCGGAGGAATTAAGACATTCTCCATTGCCGAATTAGGCGCTTTTATCGTGGCCGCAGCTGCCCCTACACTACGAGACCACTACTCTCGTGATGAAGACAGACGTCTTCCGGCGCACAACCCGGGGTGGCAACCTTCCTATATACATTTCACTCACCCCCTCCAGGTCGGATATGGCGAGACAGGCGCAGAGCACGGTTCCCCAGTGCTCGGGGTACTTGCAAGGTGTTTTATTCACTCGGTTGCTAGCGACAGTCGCGGGGCCGTACGAAAAGGATGTTAACACCTTCATCTCCCTTTTTCTGCGTATTGTTCCTCAACGTCTACCTGTCCATATTGAATATCGCCACCGTGGACGATGTTGCAAATGATCCCATGGCTCTTTATAACTAGATCTGCCATATATCCCAACAAAGTCAGAACGGAAAATCAAATGTCTTAACCTGAGTGGAAAGGGCCTATGGCCAGTAGCTGGTGGACTCAAGGCTAGGGCAACATACAGGAGCGGTTTTACATTAATCTTTGGTGTCCATGCTGTCGGAAAAGCTGCGTACGGGATTCGTGATTCATCTGAGGCGTCCCAATCCATCCCATTGACGCTATTACCTTTAAACTGCAAGGAATACCTTCCGTATTAGGAAGCGATGCACTTCGTCACCCATATCCATAGACAAGTTCTCTAGAACGGTCAGTTTGTAGTCTCAGCAGCTGGCCTCCAAGGCAGTCCCCAAGCCACAACAACCGGTCGAAATACACTAAAGAACAAGAGTATTACCTTTGCGGTCATGCGCTGACTGAGTGCACAACTCTCCAGACGTTCCATTGAGTTGGCTATACCTAGATAGAGAGCCAAATAATGAGTGTAATCAGTATGAGACCTAGGTATGTCATAAGCCAAATTACCCGCCTCGCCGGGTCCATAACTTCTTCAAGCGGCAGCGCCTGCATTCTGGCCGAAGAACGAACCGTGACTTATCAGTACCTGTAACGAACGAATAAATAGATGAAAAATGAGTAACTCAAAGATGATACTTGAAATCCAAAGCCTCGTCCCCTACTCTCCCCTCCGGCCGCACCACCTCTGACCCCAAGCCCATCAATTTCTCCTCCTTAGCCCGATTCTCCTTTCTCAGATACAAAAACATGCCAGCGATTAATATCTCCGCCACCGTCAACGCCCCCAGAGACATCGCATTACCCAACACATACGGCGCAGTCCGATATATCTGTCCAGAAACAATCCCCGCGGAATTTCCAACAGACTGCTGAATCCCAATTGCAGCGGCACGCTTATAGTGCGGTGCGGTGTTTGCGTTTAGCCAGGCAAGATTGAGGCCAGGTCCGACGTAGACAGCAGAGACGCACAGGAATGTAGCGAAATAGCGAACTCCGCCAGTTTTCACTGTTAGGAGCAGAATGTACCCTGCTATTCCGAGGGTGTTGGTGAGGAAGATAGCCTGTGTTTTGCGTCAGATGGTGCTATATTAACGGAAATGTGAATGTAGGTCCAGAATTGAAGGACTTACTGCGCCGCGAACTTGATATTTATCCGAAATATGCGCAACCGCGACGAAGATAATGGCCCCCCAAATGTACACTGGTATTGTGAGGTAGTTTGCCTCGAGCTTATTGTAGCCCATAGATGTGAGAATTGAGGGCAGAAAGGTGGAAAAGCCGTAAAGTAGAATATCCTGGCAGAATTGGATCATCCCACTGTTTTCTTTTATCAACATCATATCATATATTATGTGGTAAGTTTCAGCTGAGGATGGTGGTGGCAGAGTACCTTAGATAAACCTTGGGATCTCGGAATGCCATTTTAACCTCCTTCCAGTCGAAGGATCCATTCCCCATATATTCTGCTCTCTGAGCGTCGCGGACTCTCATCATCTCCTTTTCGGTGTCATTCAGAAACCAGGCATTGCTGGGGTTACTTGGGAGCCCGAACCAGATCACTGGTACTATCACAATGCTCATCAAACCTTCGATAATGAACACCCATCTAGCTGGCTTGTCAACATTTCTTGTAGCACGCCTGACCAAATGTGCAATAGACATACCTCCAACCCGCAAACCCGGACACCCCATCCATCTGCAAAAGCCCATAAGCAAGAATTCCACCGAAAGCACCCGACAGGGCTGCACAGCTGAACAGATACGCTGTTCTCGTCGCCAGTTCATTTCTGTTATACACCATTGACAGGTAGAGGTTGAGGCACGGCATAAGACCGCCTTCGCAGAGGCCTAGTACCAGACGTGCAACGTAAAGGCCGGCAATCCCCTGAATCAAACCGGTGAAAAGCGTGGTGAGTGACCAGACTATACATAGACCCGAGAGCAGGATTCGAGGCGTCACCAACTTCATGATCAACGTCGTAGGGACCTCGATTAGGATATAAGTTGCATAGAAAATCGAGACCGCGGTGGAGAAACTTGCAGTTGTAGTGTGGATGTCGGGAATTATACCTGCTACTTTGACGTTCCCTGTGATAGAAAGCTGCTCAGCCCTTGTATCGTCACTTGGGGATAAGAAGGGGCAGTTTGTGTGTTCGTTACCTATGTTGCTTCGGTCGAGGAAACATGTCAGGTAGACGAGCATGAAAACAGGGTTAAAAGTCAGGTCTAGCTTCCTCAGCAGTTTTCTCGTCTGCGTTGAGTCGAGTGCATAGGCCACTGATCCGCCAGTTTCGAGAGAGACGATTGGTGCATGTGTACTATCTAGCTGGTCTTGCTTTGTCGTTTCTTTATTCATTTTGATTTCACCGAATGGAAGGGAAACTCTACCTCGCTACAGAGTCTGGGACTCTGGGGGCAATTTATGGTATTCACAATCCGAACCTTATCTATATAAACATGGGGTAGATGATACGTTATCTCTCTGTCCTCTATGACCTTAAGGTGGAATCCAGAGGACATCAGTGGCCCATCTATGTGGTCCGTGTGTCCCGGCGAATCAGAGACAGTATCTGGCTCGGAGGGGGAAGTCCGACACCCCACTCCGCATTCTCCACATTGAGGCCCTCCCCTCCGCAGTCCATCGACAGACGTTTGTCATTACATACGAGAGATTTTGAGATCGTATCAGTCTCCGGGTTTGGGGCTCCGCCGCTAAATCTTACATCGATCATCTCGTTAAATTTTGATATCTGTGTCATTGTATTATCCACATAACTCTATGGACGCGTTTTGCATATATCATGGTAAGTCGTGTCCCTATCCTGTGATCCAGCCTACGATACATAGTTCATAGTATTATGCTTGGTAGAACGTAAAATCTCGAATTCAGCCGTACAATATGCATGATGACTTTTATACATGTTATGGATATCAAGTTTGAACAAATTGGGATAGTAAAGGCACTATGCCCATAGTTAAAATCACAGAATAATTTGTTTTCTATATCCCATAACTAATAAACAACCTCAAGGAATTAACTAACTACAAGTATTTTAAAACAAACTCATACAACTCCTCATTCTCATACTCCTCCCCATTATCCAAAAAGTGGTCTGCTCCGTGCACCCGCTCATACTTCACATCCAACCTCAAGCCCAACATCGCCCCCGCAACCTCATCTGCCTGCTCAACCCCAACCGCCGTATCCCTGTCTCCATGTAAAATATAAGTCGGTGGTAACCCAAACTCATTTATTCGACGCGAAATCCTCCATGGCTCGGCAACAACATTGTTATACTTATCCTCGCCTCCAGCGGAAATACCCCATAACTCGGCCAGGGACGCTGTCTTCAACATGTAGACGTACATATGGCTCCGAGGGTCGTCAGGGACCTTTCCGCTGCTTGCGATCACTGAAGAATTGACATCAATATAGGTTGCCATTTCTTCCTTTGACGCCGAGTACCGGCCATTCGGGGCGGGTTGCGGGTTGATAAAGAATGTTCCTAGGGGATCAGTGATCGGGTAGATCGGGATGATAACATTCGGCTTTGGATCAATATATAGCCCCGCGAGGAGGGTGAGGAAGCCGCCCGCGGAGCTACCAGAGACAGCGAGGCGGGAACCGTCGATGACATCAGGCCCTAGGATGGAGGAGAGGTTGTTCCGGATAAATTTGATGCAGTCCTTGACATCTTCAAAAACTTCGCTAACAGCAACTTGCGGTGTGAGTCTGTAGTCGGCGGAGATAGCGATGTACCCATGCTTCTGGACGTTGCGGCGCATGTGTGGGGAGATAAGGTCACGGCGGCCTTGGCTGGAGGAATATTAATGGTTTGTTTCGTTTTTTTATAAGGGGAGGGAAATAAGTGAACAGTACGTACAGAAGACCACCACCGTGGAGCCATAGGAGAACAGGCGCGTTTTTGACATTTCCGGGCAGGTAGATGTCCATCGGTATCTCTAGTGAGCCGACGGTTTTATAGGGGATTGTGAGGTCCGGTTTGATGGAGGACATGGTTTCGGTATTGGGGGTATTCCGTTCAATGGCGAGAAAGATTGCATAGATGTTTGTTTAAGATGCTATTTAAACGGGAAAGCTGCCTTTAAGGGTGAAAGTCCACGACTTCAGTCAGGCACGAAAATAGGTTGGAGAAGGTCGAGTACATATGTAGGACCTCATCGGTCGGACTTGAAGCTCCGCGGTGGAGACAATCACGTCTGAAGCTTTGCCTGCCACAATCCCGTTGCATCGGCTTCAGCATTCGGCGTCCACACTCCGATGTACTCACCGTCTATCGATACATCTATTCTGCCTATAGTCAGTCGTCTTCGTTTTTATCTGCACGCTTAAGGGAGGGGAATAAATCAATATATTCCTTCCAAGTTTACATTATCCATTCGAAATCTTGCCCAAAGAAATATATATTTTTTTCTCAGCTATCATATTCTAAAGTTCTAGGTACCACAGTAATGTGCTACGAGAAGAAACGTGTCTTCTCATTTAAGCGACCACCACGCCATAAACCCAAGAAACAACGATGGACAGTCAAATTCCATGAAGACGTGCACGAAGTGTGCACCCTTTATCTAGGCGTTCAATACCACGGAAGAACCAAAAATAATCAAGCACGCACCCAAGCAGAACAATATATTGAACAACTTCTTAGCAACGAACCATGTCAGCCCACTGTAAAAGAAACCTTCCGAATAACTGCTGGAAATGACATCCCTGGTTCAAAGCTGTGGATCGCACATTGGACAGATCCCATTCGACTTGTCGGCAAGTTGAAAGAGATCGATCTGCTCCGCATCTGGCTGGATCTGGGCGATTCCTCAAGACACGAGATCGGCCTCTGGTGTGAGCAGTTCACCGTCCCGTTAGACCGAATGCAAACAAACTACGTCCGACTTGACTACCATAAACCGGGGCTGGCTGCGCTACCGATGGTCGAGCTTCCTCCACATGATTTGACCGAGTATTGGGGCGCAGGAAGAGATCGACTAGCTGCCTCTGCCTACGATGAATTCCCGCTTCAAGCCCATCCTACTACCACTGCTACTGCGCCTCGTATAGAACCGGTGGGACATGGGCAGCGCATCTGGGGAACAAATTACAACAACATGTGTCACATCCGGTCGGGCCAACGGTGGGAAGACTGCGATGATGAGGAGCGGGAGGCCTACGAAGGCAGTCTCCAGCCGACTCTTATGTGGGGTATGCAATATCTGTGGGACAATCCTGAGGAGACGGGGTCAATTGGGCTCAGAATGGGTAAAAGGGTCATTCCGGGTGCGACGGACGAGCAGTCACTGCTGGAGACTTCAGTCATGGGATTCCACCGAAATTGGGCGGATTTAGAAAAATGGTCGAGTCGGCATCCATCGCATCTGGAGATTTTCAGCGCATCTATGAAACATAGTAAAAGGTTTGGGGATGATAGGAAGTTTATCACTTGGCAGGAAGTCGCTATTCTCAAGGAAGGGGAGGCGGCTTTTGAATATGTAAACTGTGATCCTAGAACCGGGGTTATGCGATGGGTGGAACTAGATGCTCAAGGTTTGGTGGGTGTCAAAACGAGTAAATTATAATATCACATTGTCTGTTGGAAAGATTGTTCGTATGGGGCGATTATTGCTTGTTCGTTTGCATTAAGACCACTGGAGCCCGCTGGACAAAGATTGAACGCCGCCTCTAAACCTGGGTCTATCTGCCTGTAACACAGCTTAACAGGAGCACCGGGATTGAGATTAAAGAGCACATGAAGAATATACACATACCAATCAAACATCATCATGTTTTCCCAGTCGAACGTAATCGGTTCTTGTAGTGTGCGCGTCTGAGCGCCCTTTTGCTGAGCATACCTTATCGCGGTCTGGATCGGTAATGCCGCGGACCAAGTTTTTGCAAGGGTGCCAACAAACGCTGATATTTGCTCCAGTTGCTGAGCTGTATTATTCTGCTCACCAGACAAGCCGGGCACGTGTAACTTCAATAGCACAAGGCTAGTTATAGTCGCTGCGGGGTGTATAAATGCCAGTGGTAATTGATCAAAGCCGTAGTCCCTCGAGTAAACTTTCAGAAGTTGGAGGATCAGGGCCAGAGACTGTTCACAGATCTCGAATCCCTGGCGGAAAATGGCAAGATAATTGGTCATTAGTTTTCGGGGAGGTCGGTATAATATGATTAAAACGGTGTGATAATAAATGCTGCAGCCGTGAGTAGACTATCACTATTGACTACCATAGCAAAGAACTCTTACTGAAGATGAAGTACATAAGGTGGCACAGTGTTCTTCAGCCACTGGTTCCAATGGAGCTTGGGCGGCAGTTCGCTCAGCCACTTGGTTAGGGAAACGTAGATTGACTTGGTCGATGCCGCGAGAATAGTCGCATCGTTGGTCTTCCTGTACTCGAAGACTTCGGTGATCATGCGATGGATGATTTTGGATAAATTTGCTAATTGGGTGAAACAGCTAGTGAACGCAACCCCATCCTCATACTGCGTTCGAGATGTGTTTTTCTTGATGTACTCGTCCAACAGCGAGTCCCAATCCACAGGATATGCTATACGGACAGAGTCATTCACGTCTGCTTCGCTAGGATGAAGAAATGGTGGTCGTCCAAGATAAAGACTTAACTGCCTATATTAAGTCAGCTTCGTTGCTATGTTGCAGATAGTGGAGGTCAGAGAAATACTTGTCTGCAATAAAGCAAGCCCAATATACCCGTCTAAGAGCCTCCCGATCCACATCCGAATCATGGGTCGTTTTCCAGTGGTTTGGATCGAGATGCAAACCCATTTCATGAACCATCCTAAAGGCAAGCCCTAGAAAGTGGCATCAGTTAGCTAAGGGTATAATAAAGATAGTGCAGACAAGTAACCTGTCAGTAGCCAGCCCTTCGTTGTCTTCCCACGTCCCACATCACGCTGCCCTAACAGAAGCAGCGCTTGAACTGTAGTCACATCTGGTGAGTCTAATACCCCACTGTGAAGTATGTTCTCTGCGCAATCATAGAACGTGTCTGACAGGTTCTGTACGCTAGCATCACTACTCAGAAGAGAACCAAGAGCCGCGATAGCATAAAATAGGAGGTCGGAATAGTATGGGCCTTTGCCGGCTTTGTAGTCGCGAAGAAAATATTCCCGGTAAAGGACCATGTGGTCGTAATAAGCATGCTGAAAGAAGGCCGACATAGCTTGCTGGCAGACGCCATTTTGCGGACTCAGTTGGCCAAGTGCGAGAACATCAGATACACCTTCTGGACTCTGTTCAGCACTAGTTGTTGCTTGTTGTATTTCGAGCTCGGAGTTCCGTAAAGACGGTCGCAAATCTTCATCCATTTCTTCGTCTACACACGGGACGATAGGGTAGAAGCTCGTCTCACCAAAGAATTGAGACGAACGGCGCTGTTTCATTCTCAATAACGAACCTTTTACCGGACCACGGCGCGAAAGGTCGAATTTACTTGTTAAGGGTTGCAAATGATCCGCAGATGACTGTTGGAAATTGGCGAGCATCTGGTCTCGTTCAACGTGACTAGCACTTGTCAAGTTCGCAATGAACACTTCTAGGGAAGCGACTTGCTCTTCAAGAGCGGCAGCATATGATCGAGATACTGGTCTAAAAAAGTTTAGTCTGATGCTTCGGCAAGTTGATATACCCACCTTTTTTTAATGGAATCCACATTTATGCACTCCACATTGACCGAGATGCATTGCGTGCAAGGTCGGGCACGATCACATTTAACCTAGATAGGGTATTAGATTTAAGGTTAACAAAGCAGAGTTCTTCTCAAGGACATAGACATAGAGTCACCTTTCGCCGCCGACATCTTTCACATCTGGACACTTTATTAATATTGAGACGTTGGCCAAGGGAGGTTTTAGTAGAGCATACGAAATGCGCCCAGGACCCCCACCCGCTCGGTGAGCCGCCTGAGTGGGTGATAATGAGCCTTGTCTGGCGCTCATTCTATAGTTAATTATTGGTGATAGTAGTTATTGTTTGATGTAAGGAACAGGGCAAGACTTATTGGGACAAGAGGCGGTAAAAATGATAGTTTTTGACATGAAAAGCAGGACCTGGAGGCGTGAAAGTTGGAGACGCGGAAATTTGCGACTCTTGTAGTAACAATCACCGATCACGTGTCACATGTCCTATTAATCTGCCACCCAATTTCTTCCCTTACTAATCAAATACAGCTAGGCACCTGGCATAAGAGAGATGATCGCACCTTAATGGTTTATGTGAAAGTGCATGGTCCTGGAGGCATTAGGGATATGTAAAACGGGATTGCTTGCAAATTCATGACAAACTACTGAAGAGCTACCTAAACATCGCTTAATCAAGGCACCTGGGAAGCTTGGAGGGCTCAAACGCGACCATCGTGGCATCATCAATATCCTCATCTGGCAAATTTAATAAGCTGTTCAGGGTACCTTTGTGCTCAATGTCTCCCGAACCATCCGGGAAGAACACGCGTGCGTATCCAACTCTAGCATAGCCTGTGTGCTTCCCTTCCTGCAACTTTTAACGCCGGTAGAGTACCGCTCCTGCGATCGAGCGATGGTCCAATTGTCGATTTCGGTGCCTGTAACGCGAAGAGCTGATTCTGACATCTCATTCTGGCTCACAGTAGAAGACTTGATATAGACAACATTGTTCTTAAAGTTTTGGAGGCATGCTTTATTGTTCGGGCCTTTTGGCTTTATGGGAAGGCTGAGAAGTGCGGCAACAGCACGACCAATCTGAAAACCAGTTAGTGGAGTTTAATGGGCCGTGATTCGGATCTGTGTATACCTGCGGCCAAGTCGAAGTGGAAATTTTGACCTCTCCCTCGTCGAAGAACGTGACAAAACGATTGCGGAAGTCGATCCCATAGGCGGGACCCATAGCCAAGGACCACTCGTACTAGTAACCGGTACAGACCGAGATGTAGGAGTTCTTGCCAAGATCTTTGATAAGCCTGCGCGTAGAGACTGGGGATACGAAGAACGCTCAAGTAAACGAGGATACCCACAGAGATACGTTGCATTATTGTACCTTTTGGCTGAAGAAAGAAGAGACCGTTGACTAGGTCTTCGTTAGCGGTGTCTGGGGACCACTCATTGGCAATATACAATCTACGCCAGCCTCGGCAGCAGCCCTAACAATGTCTGCCTCTGTTTTATTTGGATTGTGTCCGCTTAAGGTAATCACAAGGGCATAGTGACCACTGAGAGCTTCCACAATCACCTCTAGATTGCTGTAGTCAATCCACTTTGTCACTACTTCTTCAGGAAGCTGTGTTTCACTCGTGGTTCGTGTGATTGCCGTTACCGCGTGTTTACCGGTCTTGAGCAGGGCTTCAGTCGTGAACCTACCACTGTTCCCACCAACCTTGGCTTGGTCAGTTCATGTTTAAATGGGATTGTAAAATAATTCAACCCATGCCAACAATATGTGGTTTCTGGCCGCCATTAGATAGACTTGAGAAATCGCCAGTGAAGGTTGAAGAAAGCATTGGGCCTCTTTTAATAGAAACATGATAGAACCCCTGTTATTTTTGCACCAATTGTATAAGTGATTATTAGTATTATAATTTTCCCTTTGGTAAAAGATAGAGCATACCCTGACTTAAAGCTCGGTGTTAAGTTAGAATATTAAGTCTATTTTTAGAGCCGCGTATTTACCATCTTGAATATTGGAGATTCCTCAACCTTTGCATAATAGCAGAGCTGAGCCTATGCTCTTGTTTCTAGGCTACCGCTGTACACCACATAGGTGTTGCATGTGAGACATAGTTCAACAATTCTGGGTAGCAGGCTAAGCACCTTCTGACCCGGCCGCCCATCAAATGAAGCATATTCTTATCTTACATTCTAACTAGCTGGCTAGGTTGTGCACTGGTGGCTGCTTTCTCCTAGCCATTGTAAGAGAAGAAATCTGGAGTAGCCTGATACCTAAGCTTCATGCTCCGCCCACAAACAGGACCCCAGAACACGGACCCGGCTATCTTGGCACAGAGAGACGGAAGTCTCATGCGGGCTTGTGATGGCCACTGTCAAATAAATGGGCGAATCACAGAGCTTCCATGGAATACAGGCAGAAGTTTGGCGTTGATGGTCAGAGGCGACCACTATGAATTCATTAAATAATCTCTTGCAACGCACCTATCCCGCACTGTCAAAGTTAACATTGCATTTCTCTTGCCGCACATTAAAGCCAAAGGCCACATCCCCAACGTGGGCCGCGCCCGGGCACTATCACCACCAGACTGTTCAAGTACGTGAGTAAGGGGCGTGTTGAAGGTGTTGAGGAGGGAGTGGGATTGATGTATAATTTCTAGGTAATACCATAGATCTTCTATCCTAGCTGGTAGACCACAATGTTGTTCGTATACCTCTTTCTCAAAGGACGAGTGTGTATTAACTAATATATGGTGTGAACATAGATCTGCTGATGTTACGGGAGGCTCGATGGGATAATCCTATTATGAAGACAGTCGACTTCCGGGTAAAAAGCAAGGCAAACGGCGCCTTCTTGGTTCACATTAGCCATAGACGAGTATCCCACTGCTTGGTCAAGAAGGAAAAAAAAGAATAGCCGAGCCGCTGGAGCACATAACTCCTTACTTCGAGATGGCCTATGGGAATGCAAGAACTAATGGTTCTGCAGAGCATTGTTATTCTGAAGCTATTTTTTGTTAACTAAAGCATTTCCCTTGAAGTAGCAAAGTGGGCGTTGCTGGGTAGTTGTAATAAGCGCGTCTGTACCTAAGTTGCAGTAGCATCGTCCCAAGACAAATTGAAGAACAGAGCTAGATTGACTCATAATTGGCTGTGCCAGTCTAAGGTACTACTCACTGTATCTTATAAAAAGTTGATGTGTTGATCACGTCGCTTACATAGTCATTTGTCTCGTCCGTTCTCGGACATTAGGTGCGGTTCAAACGATCGAATGACCTGATCTCGTCTTTTGACAAATACTGGTTTTATCAACAATTGCTGGAAAGGATAATTGTAGGTTGTGCAATCGTGGGAACAGAGCCTAGCACACAGTAAATAAACCGCCGTGACCTTGGGGCTCGAAAAGCAACATGAATGACATAGGCCAAGATGGCGCGCCCGGTTGGTATACTGGGAACTTCCTCGTGCAAGCACTACCCAGCGGTCCAACCTTACTGTGTAATTAACCTCTACATCCCCAATCTTGATGGTTGGATTTTTATTATTTTCGGGCGTCGTCCTCGGGCTCGGCGCCCAAAACCTCGATTCACGGCTACATGGTAATAAACCATCACATAGAACGTTGGGACTCTAGAAAGGAGTAGCGTACGCGCACTGAACGTACAGATCTTGCCAAACGTGATGCGCACATCCGACCTTCATATCTAAGGGTTCTTGCTCTTGACTGCTATCGGGCAAATCTGGATGCTGGAGTGCGCGTGGTACGTGAGCTAGAAATCAGCCACCGGGCCCTTGGTCTGCGCACGAAGTCCTGTACCATCGGCTCCAGTAAAGATGCTCGGTGCCAATTAAATCCCTTGAATCCTCTCATCTCTTTGCGTAATAGTTTCATGTCAAATGAAGCTTAATTTAATGCGTAAAGATTCCGCATCCGCGGAAATTTGAAGGTTCCCCTGCTCCCCGGGACATCCGAAACCAAACGGGATGACACTTAACAATGTAACCAGGGCCCATTGTATATGTTATATCAGTGGTCTCCGAAGCGCAAAATAATGAGAAAGAGTGCCTCTGCAGCTCCCGATGTGTCCGTTAAATGTCGACTCCAACGTCACCTTCGCGTGTTCAACTCTGATAGGTACCCTCAGGTAGTGTGCTGTTTGCTCAGCTTTCTTTAATCTTGAGGCGCAATCTGGGAACTATACGGATGTTGTTAGCTAGATGACAAAAGCGCATTTTTTAAACGGGCCTAGCTCTTTCCTTGTGTGGAAATGCGTACCACAGTGCTGGTACAAGGAAGGCAAGATTGGCAGTGCTGTTTTCCCCTTTAATTAAACCACTGTACCGCGACGAAAACAGCAGGAGCGATGCAGAAATTTCAGTTGGCGTATTCCGCACCATACAACAAAGGATGGAACTAGTATAGGGTGCTACCAGAGCCTTGAACCGGAGGCCACATTAAGGGTGACCAAGCCAGCCATGGGAAACCCAACCCATCACGCACCGTCAACTCCCCTCGTCTCCCCCTCCAAATCATAGCTCCCAAACTTCCGACTATCAACCCCCTTCTCAAACAGCAGATCCAACTCCTCAAACGTCCTCCCCTTAGTCTCCGGCAAACAAAAGTAACACCAGACACTACAAAGCATCGCAATCCCCGCGAAAAGAAACCCTACCTTCCCTCTCCAGTCCCCCTGGTCCTGCCCAATCGCATACGGGATACTCACCGCGAAGATGACGTTCCAGACCAGGCAGCACAGATTCGCGAGCCCGATCGTCATCCCGCGCAGCTGCACGGATGGGATCTCGGTCAGGATCGTGAAGCATGTTGGTCCGATCGTGATGTCGTACGTGAAGAGGCAGACGAGGATCAGGCTGCACTGCGCCCAGATTGGGGCCGTGTTGGTACCCAAGCGTGCTTGCGGGATTATGTCGATGATTCCGATTAGGAAGAGGAGTAGTGCGATTGAGAGCGTGCCCCAGATGTATAGTGGGCGCCGGCCGAATTTCGAGATCAGCGGCCAGGACAGGATCGTGCCGACGAAGCCGACGGACGTCAGGCCGACGTTCATGGAGAACGCGTTCGACGGATCGAGCCCCGCGCGCTCGAAGAACTGCACCGCGTAGTTGATGTACAGCACCTGGCCAGAGAGCGGCTGGATGCAGTAGACCATGACTGCGATGATGAGGCGGCGCAGGTCGGACCCGCGGAAGCAGTCGAGGTAGTTGTGGTGCTTGGTGAATTCCCGTTCCAGGCGGAGGGTGTACTGGATATTCGCCATGGTCGGGGTAACGTCGATCTTCGACGAGGAGGACGTGAATCGCTTCAGAGCCTTTTTGGCGTCGGCGATCCGGCCTTTGCGCGTGAGCCACCAGGGCGAGTTTGGGCAGAACGGGGTGAAGGCGAGGATGATCAGCGCGGGGACCCATTGCGAGGCGTAGGGGATTCGGTACGCCCATTCCGAGTCGAGACTGTTTGTCCCCTTGAGTTCACCAGAGGCAATCAGCTGGCCGACGACCCAGCCCAGGTTCACCATTGACCCCGCCACGCCGCGGAGGACGAGCGGGCAGACTTCGCCGATGTAGGCTGAGGCTACAACTGGGTAGAATGCGGTGACTGTGCCGTTGAAGAGCTCGCCGAGGAAGAGGACGACGGGGGTTGTTGCGAAGAACTCCATAAAGATGCACGCAATGGACAGCACAGAGCAGGCCGCCAGTGTAATCTTTGGTCCGAAGCGATCGTACACCCAGCCTGAGAAGAGGGAGCCAATGATACCCCCGATACTGTTCGCGTAGTTGAAGGCCCCGTTCCACGCAGCGCTTATGACATACTCTCCGTTGTAGAGGTATCCGAATTGTCTCTTGAAGGGGTCCAGGCCGACCATACCGCCGACCAGAGCTCCGTCGAAGCCCATGAGCACGACAGCAATGTTTATCATCAGCGACCAGAGGACGGCGGGCCGGTAGAGTTTGACGGCCTCCCAGAAACCGAGGGCATGTTGAGCTTGGGTGTAGAGTTGCGATTGCTCGGCCTGCCACGCTGGGTCTTCTGTGTAGTCCACGGATTTGCCAGTGGCGGAGGGAGTCTTGTCCAACTCGGATGTCATGGTCGATGCGAAGACAATACTCGCGAATACTGGGTGAAATGGATACGACAGGAACTGGGCGTCAAGTTATAGATTTCTTTTAGCAACGCGTATCCTATGATTAGCCAACGATATGCTATCGGGAGATTCCCCAATGGGTCGGTCCTTGTGACATCTCGAAGCAGCAACTGTAACAGTCTGTGGGGTCAGAGTCGAGACGTTGATATGCTGGAAATCTCAAGCCAATCGGCTCGTTTGCAACTTACGAACCTAAACTGTATCGAGCAAGAATAGCAGTTGAGGTTGGGGCCAAATTGGAGAGTGTGGAGACGTGGACTCGCCCTACAGACTAACTGGAGCTGGCAATCCTTCCAGCGGCTTCTGTTGTCTAGTTGCGTGCTAGGCTTTCGCGGAAATCTCTTATTTATTGACCCCAAGCGTCAGGGTAGTCCAGATAAGGCTCTACATTCGATCCATCCTTCTTGAATCCTTCTCAAGGAGACCAAAGTATCGGCACCATGGCCTCTTCTTCCTGCCCCCAACCCACCCAGATAACACTGACCCCGACCGAACTCGCCACGTCGAAAATATCCTCCCACAACCTACAATCCGCCCTTGAAGCCCTTCACCGCGATGGCCTCGTCGTCATCTCCAATGCTGTATCCCAAGCCCACCTCGACAAACTAAACGCGCGCATGACACCGGAGGCCAAAACCCTGTACGCGCGCGCCACGACCCACCGCAATTTCGGCGTAAAGACGGGCAACATCCAACAGGAACCTATTCTTGAGAAGGAATACGTTTTCCAGGATGTCATCGCGAACCCTTTCGCGCTCCAGGTTGTTGAGTGCATGTTTGGCCCCCGGCCTGCGCTGCGCTTCTACAGCGCGAATACCGCGTTCAAGGCCGAGGGCCGCCAGCCTGTGCATATCGATGTCAATTTTGACTTCCCGCAGATTCCCTGGGGGTACGCGGTTAATATTAATCTTGTTGAGACGACGCCGGAAAATGGGGCGACCGAGGTGTGGCTCGGGAGCCATGTTGATTCGACGAGGGATGTGTTTGATGCGCAGAATACGGATGACGGGGTGAAGGAGGCGCTCCTCGAGGAGCGGCGCAAGTCAGGCAAGGGAGGGGTTCAGCCTGAGCGGTTGCCCAAGGGGAGTTTGATTATTCGGGATATGAGGCTGTGGCATGCGGGGATGCCGAATCGCACGGATGAGCCGAGGATTATGCTGGTTACTATCTTGTTTCCACATTGGTATCGCAGTGATCAGAAAGTTCTGCTGCCGCGCAGTCTGCAGGAGACGGCCAAGGAGTGGGAGGGGGTCGAGGCACAGGTGGAGTGGGTGGAGGACGGGTATGACTATCTACAGGGGAGGCATGACCATGATTTCTCGTTGAAGCCGTGAGATTACTAGGTTTTCCTTGTATATTTGACTGAATTATCATATCGTGATAATAAATCTTATACTATGAATTAAACCAAGTGTAACATCTCCCCCAGCTCCTTGACAACCTCAATACAGCCGACGCGACTCATCTCCTCCGGGCCCTCCACGCTACGCTTGAAATCCTTACTGAGCCAAACTTGCTCCATGAGCTCGCACACTTTTCGTAGCGACTGGATCCTCCGTAGCCGGTACATGTCCATCAACCGTTGCCTGACAAACTCTCTATCCTGTGGCTCGGTCGCCTCGCATCCGGCCGTGAACAGCGGCCAGACGTGTGCAGAGATTAACGGAGACGAGAGAGACACCGAGGCCATTGAATCGATACACCGGCGCACTTGCGAGAGCGTGAGCTCGTGTGGGGCGCCGATGTCGTAGACGACGCGGTAGAGGTATATCAGGGCGGCTGAGCGGTGGGCTTCTGATGTCCGAGCCTGATCGGGCGATGAGATGGTTGGAGAGTCTGTAGCATCCGTCGATTTGAGCTCGACTTCGACTTCCTGGCCTGCGAGCACGAAGTCCGCCAAGGTCATTCCCTGGCTGTATTCGTCTAGAGATACGAAGCCACGTTCTTTGCGCGCCTTCAGCTCGCTGATCCGAGCGACGGCTTGTAGGATCACCGGGTGATATCCGCGGGATAACTGGACGTCAAGCTGAAACATAGGAATATCCCCGGCACTCGGCCAGTACGGGCGAATCAACGGCTCACTGCCTTTGGAAACGGCGGAGAGCAAGTCATGGTACAGTATTTGAGTGAGGAGGAAGCGCGCGCACGGCGAAGTCAAACTTTGAGGGCCACCTCTAGCCAAAATCAGCTCCTTGGCAGCGATGATATGGTTTACGTCCCCGTCGTGTGGTGAGCTACTATTGTCAAATTGCTTGCTGATTTCCAGTAGTAAGATTGAGGCCAGCGCAGCATCGTTATACGCGGCGACGGCGAGGCCTTGGCTTAGTATCTCTCTGAGGACACTGATTGCGCCGATACGATAGATTTGGGCACTTAATGCGAGGTTTTGAGACCTATCTGAACTGGACTCCGATGCTGTAAGGTGACTAGCTGCGATTGAGATGACCACGTGCCGAAGTGGACTGCTGGCGTTACAGAGCGCCATTGGGGTCAAGTACATCTGGAACGGGTTCATTTTATCGGCAGGTGATATGCACAGAAGCGGAGACGTGTAGATTGTCCAATGGTGGAGGAGCCTATATTGCTCCAGAGTCATGTCTGGCGGACGTATAGAGAGCGATTGCTCAGGTTGAGGGTAAGCAGGTGGAGAACTCTTGTCTCTCGAACGGGGCTGCGCTCTCGAGTCTTGGGGCAACCATTTCAGCCTAAGACCATAGCCCTTGCAGGTGATCTGGAGTCGTGTGCAGCGTCCGCAGTCTGGCTTTATCTCGTCGCATTTGTAGCCAGCCTCTCGGCACGTCCAGCATCCTGTTCGCGATCTAGTTCTCTTGGCGCGTTGGGGGGGCCTAGAGGGGCTCTTGGAGTCCATTGTAAACCCTGTTTATATGTCACGGAGACGGAAAGCTAGGAAGATGTTGGGGAAACAGAGTCGTGACCGGAGATTGCCGGCGACTTGAGGCCGTTATCTCGAGGTTAGCAAATCACGTGGGCCCATAGAAATGCGGGGACGTTGGAGATAAGCTCCAACCTTTTGGAATCGAAGCGCCTAGAAGACTATTACGCTGGCCGCCCTGTTTCCGCCGGCCGTCCGGGCGGTCGCCGCCCACAATCCCCGATTCTGCCGGGGGG